>OX243816.1:43542745-43797745 GCA_945859605.1 Lumbricus rubellus
CTGGCGTGCCGCTTCGATAGGCAATGCTGCGAGGAGCTGCTGGCATCGGTTGTGGGTATCGCTGAGTCTTATGGATACAGCTGCAGTGTTAAGGTATATAGGCATTTAGGTCTGCTTGAGGCGTATGGCTACGCTTAACCGATACAGAGCTATGCACATGCCAAGCCTCGCCCCGCGGTTGGTGCTGGGCAATTTCTAAAATCATTGGCGTTTCGAGAGCTGGGTCGGGTGGTCGCTAACCTTGCGAGATACTTCACTGGTAAGTCAGCAATGTCACTGTGCTGAAGGATTACTTGGGGTGGGGGAACTATAGGCACTTCTGTGCTTAGGTCCGGTTGCATTGCGTGCATTTGTAGGTGAGCTGGCTGCGGTGGGTGTGTAAGGGGTTAAGTGTAGTTGAAATCTCTAAGGAAATATTATCTGCCATGACTGGGGATTTGAACAGTTGAACGCCCGGTTTCTAGAACTCTAACCAGTGGACTGCGTGGTACCCTTGCGCGAGCATCTACTTACATGTAGTACTTATAGGTCGATGGAAAATTGCCTGTTGGCGGAAACCCGCAAACACGTAGAGCGCACGCAAAAGATGAATTGTAAACAAAGACGTCGTCGGATTTCAAGGCATCTTTAATAATTCCATGCGTACATTGTAATGCAGATAGCGCTATATAAATTTGAAGTGACATTTACGTGCGTTTGATTCAGGTTGATTGTTGTGCATGATAGGACCAGCCAGAGAAGACGCAGAGCAGAAGAACAGAGTGACGGAGAGAAAGACCGGCAGACATACAAGCAGACTGACATCCAGGCGACTAAAAGCATCTCGTACGCCTTAAGCAACGACCTTGATCCTGTTGCAGCAGCCGAACCCATCACCTCAGGACAATCAATTGTTGCCGAAACTTGGCTAACACTGGCTGCTTCCGGTCCATCCCAAGATCCTCTGCAGGTATTCGACTCAGTTTATCCTTCTTCTAAGAAGCCCTCGCGTGAGACCGCCGAACAATCAACTTACATCTTTACGCTACCGTCAGACCTCTTAGAGTCTCAGGTTCAGTCAGGCGTGACGTCGAATATGATTGGCACCATCTATGCGAACAGCGTCAGTGACTCGGAACGAACAGGAAGATCTGCGATTCATAGAAGCTTTCGAAACCTTGGGAGAAGCGTTGATGGTGATGGAGATAGCGTTGACTTAACCGCTTGTGTTTCTCCAAGTGGCATGCTGCAGCGCACGAGCGCTTCTTCGCCCAGCAATCAACGGTCATCAATATCCAGATCAGTAAGTATGATCAACTCAGTCTCCTCTTAAATGATTACCTGGTCAAAACTTGTCTAAGATTGTTCATTCTTTCTGACAAGGTCTTGTCTTCTCTTTCATGTTGGCCTATGACATAGTCTGTCTAAACCTATTGACATCTGCTGTGACCTTACTATTAATAATGCATTCATTTTATCTACTTTTCTCTCTTAAGGATTAGAATGCAGGGTGAATTTCTTTAGCCGTGGCTATTTAGTATTTACAAGGCAGTAAAGAGCCCTCTTCCAGGAGTCTTTCTCTGCTTGTTTTTCCTCCTGACCATCCTCCTCCTCTTCTCTTTCTCTTCCTCTTCCTCTTGCTCTTCTTCAGAGCCACTATAGAGCCTCAGTGTTTACGTCCATTTCGTTCCTTTCCCATTCAGAATGTTTACAAATCCAGACAACATCTGGTTCTTACGACAAAGGATGACGGATTATCAACAATGTGGTTCAGCCACGCGTACAGTAAACTGAGGATAAGACCTTGGGTGCATGCGAAATTTCTCACTTGTTGAAATATGCCAAGCATTTTTCCTGATTGATAACAGTATAGTTGGCCATGTATCAGTTCTAGCTTTTCCTGATCTCAATCGCAAACTCCAGATTTTTATAGCGCTATTCTAAAGCTAGTATAGAGGTGTAAAGTGAAGATCCGAGTGACTGTATACGCGTGGCTGAACCACACTGATGATGATGATGATCATCATCATCATCATGGCGACGACGACGACGTTGACGATGATGATGACGACGACGATGACGATGACGACAACGACGATATATTCTAAAATGTGCGGTGTGTATAGGCCTATATTGTGTCAAATGCTTACATTGTGTTAAATGCCTACATTGTGTTAAATGCCTACAGTGTGTTAAATGCCTAACTGCCTGATGAATAAGTAATGTCTGTTGACAAACTTCTTTCAGCACTCGAGTGGGTCGTGCAGTCCAGCGGACATGAGCACACGGGCGAAAAATCTCACACCTTTCTCTCGTCGTGAACGGCGACTTGGAGGAGAGAACAGGTCACCGGCGGCGGTCACTGAAGAACAACAACAGCATCAGGTGGTCAACGAACACAATAGAGGTCAGCATCAGCAACATCATCATCAGCTGAGCTCAAGTTCGGACAGATTATCTGCTGCAGCATCCGCCGATGAAGAGGTATTTCTCGCTCGTGTGCGGCAGTCCGCGTCACCGTCCCAGAAATTGTTGTTGTCAGACGATGCTTGCTCCTCCCAGGCTGGAGTCGGACCTTCACGGATCAGGATCCGGTCGAAGGAAAGCCTCTCGAGTGGAGCACACGGGTGTGATCACAGAACTGAGTCACCGGTGAGTCTGGAGATGGTTCATTCGGACAGTGACCGAGGAGGACGAGGAGGAGGATTAGGAGGAGGAGGAGGATCAGGAGGAGGACGAGGAGGAGGATCAGGTGGAGGATCACGTGTGGAGAGCTCGTCGTTCACGGGTAGCGTTCGATTGACATTGAAACAAAGATCCGAGGATCTGACCGATGACGGGGGTGGCCCACAAAAAATCAGAACCCTGCCCACCCGTACCAACTCAAGCACGGACGAGTTTCCTGGTGTAATCAGAGCTCAGAGCAAGGCCGTCTCCTACGAAAGCATTTGTCTGAAGATAAAGGAGGAATCGGCGGAGAACCCGAAGACTATTCAGGTCATCTCGCTATCGCAGCCGCCAAGTTTTGTCTCCACGTCCAAGGCCGTTCTTCTGAAGGAGTCGGAAACCATCCACAGTCTGGTAAATAGCCGCAATCCACCGTGTTCCGCTAGTCAGGTTTGCGATGTGCAATCTCAAGAGACGATCTCAACAAGACCTGCTTCTCAGAGGGAACACTCGACTAAGCACAGGTCCAACGTCTTCTTTAGCAGTAAGAAATCCATTTCTGGTTCACATACTGATCTAAGTCGTGTGGAAACGTCTCGTCTGCTTCCCGTTCAAATGTCGTCGAAGGTGAACAGTCTACCTGCCAAGTTAATTCGACCAATCACCGGAGAGGTGGACCGCAAATCTGACATTGGACAGCCATCGAAAATATCGGAGTTGCATGACAATAAGAAATCGGGAAAGGTCATCACACTGAACAAAAATAGTCATGATGTCACTTTGCACACGTCCACTCAAACCTTTACGAAGAGTGAAGATCTGCCGAAAGCTACGATAATCGTCAATGCCGGGCATGGAGCAACAACGTCGGTTAAGAGACTGTCGAAAACGGGGTCCACAGAGCAACCACCGTCACATTTCGAGCTGAGCCCCAATCGACTTGGAAAGGAGTCGAAATTCTTTCTCAGATGCGACCAGCAACCGAGGACCGCCGACCAGCTCATCATGGGAACAGTTTTCACCGATCGCCACACCTCCAAACAGAACCTGCGTTTGCCTGGAACAGATTTCACTCAAAGGGACAACAACTCTGGCAGAACATCTTCAGACGCAAAGGCTTCCCAGAATTCAAAGTCTGTGCCGAAGGTGAGTTCCTATAAAATAATAAAACAAAATAGCAAGCCGTTTGTAGAAGAGAGCAAAGCTAGCGTCGTTCCAGACAACAAGGGTGATATTTTGGTTAGGGAAGCGAAAATCCTTGCTGATGGCACTGCTCAGGTTGCTGCAATGTTTAGTAAAGATAGTCGAGGCCGAATTACAATCATACCGCCCATAGCCACAGCCGCATCACAAGACAATAACAAATTCTCATCATCATTTCTCTGCTCATTGTCAAAATTTTCGCAGCCGCCTGCGGAAAGTATATCTGTATGTACAACAAGACCAAAACCACTTTCCGTTTCTTCGTCTTCCTCTTCTTCTTCTTCGTCGTCGTCTTTATCAAGAGTTGGCTGGGCTAAGCAACGCTTGGGCCAAACCCCAGAAAGCAAGTCGTCAGTTAGTCAATTAAGAACCTCTTTGAAAGACTTCGCTACGACTGGTACCCAGAAGTCGGGTTCGTCTCACCAGGAAAGAAACAACGCTGACGTCAAAGTGATTTCAACATTCAAGCAAGACAGGGCAAACAGCGTTGACGTGAAGCATACCATTGTGGTTGGAAGACGAGATTTACCTTCCGCAGGAGACATCTTTTCGGCAAGAGAAGAACCTCTTTCGTTACCGGTGACTACACATGATGTCGTCATAGTTTCGCCGTCTCCATTAGTGTTGGGACCAGCAAAATTAACTACCTCATCTGCTTCGATGCCGGGAACACAATTCACGGCCTCTAAAAAGCTTCCACTGGCATCGATACCGCTGGTAGAAGAGAAACAAAACCCAACCACTACTGGAAGTCTCCCAACTGGTTCTTTTAAGGTTTTCATTCAAAGCCCTCACCCAGCGGCAGTTTTGAAAAGAAGCTCGCTTTTGGTACCATATCTGAGTGCTCCACTTTCTGACATTGAAAGCTCTCCGTCCTCGACATCCCAGGATTCTATTAATTCTAAAAATGTTGGACTTATAGAACTGGAAGTACTATTCGACGGAGAAGCTGGAAGTAATGATAGTTTGCGAGAACTTGACAGCGATTCGATTGGTTTAGTGGACGCCACCTCGTCGAGCCGCGTAATAGTTGAGGATGATGTTGTGAGGGCGTTTGTTTGTAAGCCACAGCTCGACGATGTCTGTGCATTCGTTCAACAGATTCTACCTACTCTGATAGTCGAGCCTGTTCTACCAGATGACAACCAGGTTTTCGTCTTGCCGATTGACAGCAGCATCGCTTGTCACGGGCTGGACACCACAGCAGCCTCGGATAGCAACAGTCAGTCTGGACAAAAAGGAGCATCATCAAGGCACTCTCTGCAGTCGGAACGATGTGTTTCAAATCGCGGACTCTCCTCAAAAGACGCTGCAATCGGAAAAGCCCAAAAGTTCGGGGTGCATGTCACTCAGGACCAACAACACAAGGTGATTTGCTTCAACAATCAAAGATCTGGAGGAAAGACTTCGGACGAAAGTGGAGATCCTTCTATTGTGGAGATATCACCTGTAGTAGACTCTATGAGTATGAATTTCAATCCGGATAGTCTTAATCTGACAGCGAGCACGACGAATGAAGACAGCCAGAGTAATAGAGAGATTTCGACAAACAATGAAAGTCAGCGACCATCATTACCCGATGCCCACTCATCAAATACACATCGAAAGCAAGAACCAAGACCTGGCCTCTGCTCGAAGGTATCACAGGTAAGTGCTCTAGATAACGTTTAGCTCAATCGCATCCAAGGCTTAATGCTAATTAGTATAATTCTGTTGTAAGGCTCTGTTAGAAGCCGCATGCATAACCAGGCACATAATACATGAATACATAAGTACTTACATATATGTATGCATTTATACATACAAATATTGATGAAAACTGTAGTCCTTCCTTCCTATCTGGTCAACCCTTTCTCTGTCTTTACTTTGATTTAAAAAGTATTTTCGTTGTCTTTTTAATTCTCGACTGTGCAATTTCTCTTTCACCCATAAAAGACACAGATAGATGCAGCTGCTGTTCACGATATCAACATCGCCGATTCAGAAAACAATCTTTCGCAAGTCGACAGCAGCTCTGGAAGTTTCGAGTCATCATCCGGTACATCAGAGGCAACGAACAGATCGATGGTTACCAACAGCAGTAGTGATGACCACTTTGTCGACGCTACATCGGAATCCACAACAGCGTTCAGCAGAATACAAGGACCTAGCTCGCAGAGGCAACCCGAAAGAGACATGGTTATCTCTGAAATGGAAATGTCGGCGACCAGGAGCCTTGCGATAACTGAGGACAAACGCAAAGGATTCGATAGGATAAAAGATCCGCTTTTGGTGTCCACTACTAAAGACAAAAAGGTTGAGAATGTGCTGAGTGGGGACAAGCCAGTGAAGCGGACAGAGCAGAATGTGAAACCGGAAGTGAGAGTCGTTCGAGGAGGATTGGCGAGGACGCGAAGTACACCATCATTGGAAATCATCGAAGAGAACCCAACATCATCAACAACAACAACGACCACTTTGTCATCATCGTCAACCAATCCGACTTCATCAACAAAAGTAACGACTTCTTCTAGGCCCATCACTTCAGCCAAGGAAGCACAGAACATCGAAACCGTTTCTCAAGACAGTCGTGTGTCCAATTATACCGGTGATGCTGGAAGAAATCTAGTGCAAACCGTTGCTAAGAACACTGTCCAGAATGAGTCTCTCGTTGATTCCGAACGATCACCATTGCTAAAAACGGCGAAGGCAGATTCGAGTATGGTCGGTGTCAAGAAAAAGACTGCCGAGAAGGAGAAAGCTCGGCGCGTCGTACGCTTTGTATCTCAAGAGGAAATGTTAGAGTACAGTCCGACAGAGTTTAGGGACTCAGGCACACCCTCAGACCTCCCAGCTAAGGACCTCTGGTCGCCCATCAACGAAAAAGAGGCCGATGCTCTCAGTGCCTCAATGACAGTAAGCGAAACTGCTGCGAAACATTTTTCAGACGCGCCTTTCATAGGAGATTCCCACTTGAAATCTCCAAAGAAAGATCTAGAAACCTTAGAGAACTTCCTCCTGAAATCCCCAAAGAAAGATTCAGAAACCTTCGACGACTTCCTCCTGAAATCTCCAAAGAAAGACTCAGAATCCTTCGAGGATTTCCTCTTGAAAACTCCAAGGAAAGATCCTGAAACTTCGAGGGACGACACATCCAAGACATCACCATCATCAGGCAAGGCGACGACGACGACCAAGCCTTGTATTGTCCGGAAGCAGTTGATCCACCTAGACAGCGCCCTCCATCCCTCTTCCTGTGTCCCTCCAGACTCAACACCCGTCGAAGCCAGATGGTCACCGAAACTCGTCCGCAAACTGAACCTGGCGGAGGCGAAGGATGTCGATGTGTCCGACCTCGACGTTGCTCCGGACCTGATGGACTTCCTTAGCAAGGAGATGGAAAAGGTTTCTGTCGATGTGAAGCAACCAGATCATCGTGAAGCGAAGGATGAGCTGGAGACCGGAACTCAAGAAATTCAATCACTTTCCAGGCAAAGGTTAGCATCATATCAAATAATGATAATTACAATTTTAAAAATAATAACACTAATAGCAATAGTAGTAATAATAGTAGTAGTAATGATGACGACGATGATTGCGAGGATTATAATAATAATAATAAATAATAATAATAACGACAATTTACAGATGTAGGCTATCTGTCGTCGTAAATCTCCACGGCGATGCGAGGGCTGGACTGGATTAGATTTAGAGTCTAAGACTGTATTAGATTAGGATAAGATTGGATTGGGTTGGAATTGATTTGAGTAGATTAGATTAGACAGATATCAATATAAACAAACAGATTGATAATAATATTATATCAGAGACAAGCAGAGGTCGAAGTCCCAGGCACACGCGCAGAAGTGAAGCGCACTTCCGTTCGACCTACATACCTACAGGTCATGAATCAACGAACGGAAAGGAACGCAGCGAGTACATACTGCAGCAGAGCAGAGGTCGAGCATTTCTTTGCAGCAGAGCAGGGGTCGAGCATCTCTGTGAAGCATAGAATATCATTCCACAGCTGCTCTTAAAAATGCTAATGAGCAGAATATTCGAGTGAGGTTCAACGACCTCAAAAGTTGTCTGATTGTAACAACACATTTGTTTTCGTCAGCACCAACCCGGTCAGGAATTTACGGCGGGGCTTTGTTTGTAACCACACCCACGCAAAAGTGTTAGACTGTGAATCACGCCTCTAGATGGATGGATGGATGCCTGCGTGTTGATAATTATATTCATTTTTGATAATATTTATTATAATTATTATTATTATTTTTTAAACTTTGGAACGGCATCTATTCGCTGCTGAGATCCAGTGCTGGAAAGATACTGTGGAATGCCACCGCATTCGCGGATCATATTATTACTTTTCAATTATTATATTTTTTTATATTAATATTGCTACTGTTGATGCTGTTGGTGTTGTTGTTGTTGATGATGATGCTATTGTGGTGTATGGTATTTAGGCCAATGTATAATTGTATATTGTCACATGTGTATATGTGTTATGTGTGCATAGTGTATTATTATTCATTTATGTACATGTGTACGCATGAAATCGCTTAAATTTTTCCGCTTCCCATCAAAATGTAAGGAATGCACCGATCTACTGTATAATATAAACGTACATACATGTACATTGATGTGTGTATACAATATTATGTTCATGAGTAGATCTATGTGTGTTTAATGTTTATGTTTGCATGTGTGTTTATGTGCATCACAGTGCATGTACATGCGTATGAGCATTTATGCAGCGCTTTTAGACGGTCGAAAGCAATCTTAAAAGCGGCTGTAATATTATATTGTTATATAACAGTTGTGCCAAACATGATATTATTATCTGTCCATTACGATGCAGACATGATGATTTTATGGCTGCAGCCTTGAGAGTTACATGTATAAACCAAGATGCTTCTGCTGCCATTCACATATAAAAGCCTTGAATTGGGGAGAAATAGGAATGGTGGAACCAGCCAGGAGGAAGGGAAAAGGAAGGAGATAATATGATACAGGAGGCGGAGGCGGAAGAGCAGCATCAGGAGGAAGATGGAATGGTAGGGAGAGGAGAGGAGGAGATGGGGAGAGTGAGCGGAGAGAGAGGAGCAAGAGTATGGAAAGTAACGGGAATGGAGAGCGGAAGCAATGGAGGGTAGAGGATAAGCAAGAGGAGGAGGAGAAGGAGAAGAAAAGGAGATGGAGAAGGAGAAGGAAAGGAGAAGGAGGAGGAGGAGGAGGAGAAGGAGGAGGAGGAGGAGGAGGAGGAGGAGGAGAAAAAAGAAGAAGAGGAGGCGGAGGGCAGAAGAAGAAGGCGAAGTAGGGGACAAAAAAAAGTGAATGAGAAGGGGAAGGAGAAGGAGAAAAAGAATGCGGAGAATAAAAGATTAGAGAAGGATGAAGAGGGCGTGGAGAAGAGAGTGCAGGAGGAGAAGGAGAAGGAGGAGGAGAAGGAGGAGGAGGAGGAGGAGGAGGAGGAGAGGAGGCAGAATAATTCTGGCTGCTTTACGGATGTTCATCTCGTCCTAAATAACCACATGTGCTTGGCATCTGGTTGCATGGCAGAGGTACTCTGCAGTGCAACAATTACATAGACATGGTTTAGTGTCTGATGGATGGTCTCTAGTGCACGTGGTCACACGCATCATCCTACGCTTTAATAATGTTATAGCATTATAGGCCTATTATACCTGGGTCTGGAGCGAACCAAGACATGAACACGCATGCGAAGATACATGCACAATTGCATAAAAACAAAGATACATGCATACATACATAAGTATCACGTATACATAAACACTCATATTCCTCTGTAACAATTATACACATGCAGATTTGCATAATGTATACATACATGGATATGCACATTGCACATACACCCACACATTCACACACGCACACATACTTACTTACAAACATACATACACAAGTACATCAATCAATCAATCATTTTATTGAAACACTGCCAAAACAACAGTAGAATGGGCACACATAATTATATGCATGTATACGGCCTACATATACGCCTACATATGAATGTATAATTAATTATACATAATAATTATACGCATATAAAGACCTTGTTACACGTTCATTATTGCTATCTGGAATATAAAAACAATAGAACAGAGCGGATGTATACAGAACGTCCTGCTTTGTCGAACTAATGGTTGTTACAAGTACGTTTTTATGTCGTATAATCAATCAATCAATCAATCAATCAAATATTTTTATATCTGTCTGTCTGTCTTCTCTATCTATCTGTTTGTCTGTCGGTCTGTTTGTTGTTATTATAATAATTATTATAATAATTATATTTATATAGGCCTACCGGTATAACAGTATTATATTATATATTTTTTTTACCCGAGGTATCTCAGATCTCTCGGGATTTCAAAAAATTATCCGGAGACTTAAAAAATATTATTATTATTATTATTATTATTATCATTATTATTATTATTATTATTATTATTATTATTATTATTATTATTATTATTATTATTATTATTATTATTATTATATGTGTTATGCAATGCCTGTAAAAATTTTGGAAATGGGTTTCAGGGTACGGTATATCTGGTAACCGTTCAATTACCTAAAGTACTACCATTCATATTGCATGGCCATACCCATACGTCGGATATAGGAGCAGAAGAAACCTAATCGTAGCCTTTTTGTGTGTGAGCAGTTATAATTGGCACCGTTACATTTTGCTTCTATTGTCTTTTAGAAAGCCTCCTCTGTCTCTACCTCTGCCTCTGAAGTCATCCGAACGAGAGGAGGAGGATGCTCCGCTACCATCTTCTGCCTCCGCAGTCGACATCGATGAAGTGAAACCGGAAACGGAAGTGGGCAAACGGAAGTTCTTCTCTGCGCTCAAAGCAAACGCCGCATCGTTCAGGTTGAAAGAATTGCTTCAATTCAGTTGACTAAATATATCGATCAGGTGACCAAGATGAGCCATCTTCATCAAATCAATAAATCAATCAATCATTAAAATAATCAGGTAATCAATCAGTCAACCATAAATCAATCATTAAGCAATCATCAATCAATCATTAATCAGTCAGTCAATTGATCAATCGATCAACCAATCGATCATTAATCGATCAACCAATCGATCATTAATCAATCACTAATCAATCATTAATCAATCAGTCAATAATCGTCAATCAAGCAATCAATAAACCAGTAGTCAAGTCAGTCATCAAGTAAGTGAATGAGTGAGTGAGTCACTTTGCATGTCCATCCATCCGTCCGTCCGTCCGTCTGTCTGTGTGTCCGTCCGCCTGTCTCTAATGTCCATCCGTATACTCCACATTTTCTGTTTGTCTACATGTCAATACATGTATGCCTGTAAGTCCGTCTGCTTGTCTGTACTTCAAACTGTCTGTCTGTACATATCAGTCTATATACCGTTGTGTCTGCCTATCTGTCTGGCTGTATGCATGTCTATTGTCTAATTAAATTAAAAATAACGTGTCAATGGAAAGAGCTGACTCCGAAGTGCAAGACCAATGTGACTGTATATGATTCTACGCGTGTATGTTTATGTATTATTGCATACGTAGGCATGCATGCATTTATATTTGCATGTATGCTCCCGTGCATGTATGTATTAATGTCACCCTATAGCTCCACAAATGTGCTTGTCAGAAATGCTATTCTTCAGCTGGACTGGTTTTGTCTTTCTCAGAGCAAAGAAGACCGATGATCCATCACCTGATCCTAAGACCAATCTCGATCGTTTGGCCAGTTTCGCCATCATCAGTGACGTCGGCATTGGCGCCAAAAGACGCCAGTTTCAGCGGCACAAGGACGCATCTCTCAGCAGCATCAGCAGCAGCAGCATCATCACTGAGATTCCATCAACGGATGCTCATGCCAAACAATTAACCTTAGACTCACCACCGTCGGTAACAGATCGAATTCATGCAACGAAGCAAGCCTCGTTTCCGGTCTTAGGTGCGTCTGGTGCGGACGATGATAAAACGAAAACGAGGCTCGTAATAGACGATGAATCGGAAACGAGGTTAGGAACGTCGAAAGGTGAAACGAAGACGAGGCTCGGCAGTGCGAAAGCGAGGCTGGGAAAACCGGAAGTGGACAGCGACGACGATTTCGACCGACTCGTCGAGATCAACATCCGGGAACTCGTCGACGAGACTGGACCGCGGAGGGATGGGTCGGAGTCGATGGAACAGCGGATGGGTGTTAAGAATCAGACAGGAACTGGTGTAGCTGGAACGAGTGGAACTGGTGGAACAGTCGGGGGTCAGCTGCAGAAGGGTCAGGGAGGACGTCGTCAGTTGTCGCGTTTCAAAACACAGGTTAATTTTTGGCACTATAATCCATTTGCATGTCTATATGCACATTTTATGCATCTATAAAATGTGCATTTCTACATCTGCGCACACATAGGTGCGTGTGTGTATCTTTGTGCATGCATCTGTGCTTGTTTTATTTATTTATTTATATATTTATTAGGATCATTTTTTAATAGCGCCCTTTCATAGTTGTCCGTCTCTCCATTTTAAACTCTCTCTCTGTCTATCTATAGCTTCTCATGTTCACAACTCTCTTAGCAAAACCGTATTTCACTCTAAACTGGAAACCTACCTTTTCCAGTCTACCTACGCTTCCTAATGGTTGTCCAGCTTCAAAGAGCACTTCTGTTACTTTGTAAGGATGGATTCAACGAATTACACTTTGTATTGTATTCTATTGTACTGTAATGCATTTAATTATTATACAACATGTACATGCATAATAGCATAATGTATTATTTCTTCGCTGTATAGCACGTAGGCCTATATATGAGTTCGCCTGGAAAATGTGCTGCATAATTACTTCGCTACAATTACGATTACGCAGTTGAATGATGTTTTTCTTTTTAACTGACTGCAGCCTGTGACGAATGTTGAGGTGGAAAAGGCTCGTGAGATGGCTCTGCATCCGAAGAACAACTCGGAGAACTGAGACGCGACAGAATGATGTATCATGAGCATACGCTATGGTGAGCAGGTGGTTAATTTATGGCCAGTGTATTATATAGGTCTGTGACAAATATTTTCTTTATCAGCTTTGTCGTTACTTAGATTAATTATCAGATATGCGTTGCAGTAGGAGTTTACTGTGGACAAAGTCTTGTCGTTATTCCAACTTTCAAATTTCGACAGTGTTGCCTTCAAGTTAAACATTACATAAGACACTATAGCCTATGTTATTGACAGTAGTCCTACTGGTATCGCAAGAAGACTACTGACAGAGGTGCCGACAGAGGACGTATAGTTTGAGACAGACAGACAGACAGACAGACAGAAAGACAGACAGACAGAAAGACAGACAAATCGGTACACTTGCATCGTCTTGCAACAAGAATGACAATGCATTCAGTAAAAGATGCAGACCTTCCCACGCAGAGACCACAAATAGAGAGACAGAGAGAAAACCTCAAAAAGTGACAATTATAGAACAACTCAGATGAGTCCTCACACTCTCTGCCTCTCATTGTCCTTTTTCTTCATGCTTAATAATTTGCTTATCAAGTTTGTATTTAAAAAAGAAGTTTAATTCCTCGTTGTTTCCTTTGCAGTTGCGTCATTTCGCTATTTTTACACTTAAGGGTAAATGTGTAAATTGTGAAGCATACTGTAAGTATATTGTTTGCTACTGACGGTTACCAGTGGTGTAGTCCTAAAAAATGAAGTGGGGGAACGCTCTTTATAATAATAATATTAGTAGTAGTAGTAGTATTAATAATATTCCATTATCCCTGGAAAAAAGTGGGGGAACGGCGTTTCCCCACGTTCCCCCCTCCACTACACCACTGGACGGTACTATAAAATTGTTCTAATTACAGTTAGGCCTACAGGTTTTTGCAGGAGTCCATTTTCCGAGCCATGACGATGAAGGAACTGACTATACATGTACCACTGGATGGCCGAACAGTGAACCACAACGGAAAGAAACACTCAGCTAAAACAAGCAGCTACGCCAACTTCAAAGCACCGTTCTAATGATGATCTAATGATGATGATAGCGTAGTAATAATAATGATAAGATAGCCGATGATAATGGTAATAACACTGCCGATAGCAAATACCATATACCTGTATGTGCGATAATTGACACTGCCAAACGATAGACAAACGCCGTATGCAAACAATTCTATAGGAAAAAACACTTAAGGATCCTGAGTAACAATAATTTCGTCAGATATTACAGATCTTAGTTCTGCTTTGCGCCACATCTGACGTTGAAAAGCAAATGAAAGAATCAACACTGATAGGTTAAACACACAACCGTTGTTGGAACGGTTGATATTATACACCGAATAATTATGATGATCAATAATTGACTACTGTATATACGTGAAATATTGTAAAAAGGAAAAGAATAATAAAATGTTTATAGATTCAATGTTTTTCATTTCGTTTCCTTAGAAATGGTGTTTAAGCTTGCTGCTCATAAAGAAGCATGCATGCAAAGCAGACACGCGCATCGGCTTGGCTGTTTCTTTAATATAAAAAAGCCTCAAAAGCCTAAAAAACAAGTCGATTAATGGGCACAGAATGTATACCAAGCGGCAGCCTCTGGTTTGATTAAAAAGTAAAATACAGATTGTCTTCTGTCTGTCTGTCTGCAATGGGCGCAAATGAGGTCATTGTGCAAAATCTAATCCTTTGAATTCTGTAGCGCATGCAGTTTTAATATATCACGAAGTGTTGATCGATGGCATTCCAAACTTATTGACAATTCCAACTCTGTTCAGAAGAGACCGCGATGGGAGGAATAGCTATCATCATTATGCCGAGGTAGGCTGGGTAGCCTAAAGGAAATGAAGTCGCTAACACTTCATACCAATTGCTAGTCCATGCCTCCATGGCTGGCTTATAGACTATAGAGACTGCTCTTCACTGCTTCTTATCCACACGTACAACCATATTCATCAGTTTGTCTCTCTGTCGCTCAATCAATCAATCAGTTCATCTATCCATACTTCTATCAATCAATCGATCAATAAATTGATCGATCAATCAATCAATCACTCAATAAATCACTCTCAAACAATCAGTCAATAAATCAATCAATCGTTTAATCAATCAATCAATCAATCAACCAATCAATGATCACTATTTAAATAGGCCTACATCATTTAATCCATAAATACATTAATCCAGTTATTGAAATCACCTATAGACACAGCATCAGTTCAAGATTTCCGATACAGTCAATAATATTTTACAAATCCAATGAAGCAACGTCCACGGTGAAATAATCGCAATATATACAGCAGGTTCCAGTTGTCCGTCTATTCTAATACATCGTCAATCATTTTAGCGAATAGTTCACACATAAATAAAAACGAATATTATTATGTCATGGATTGCAAATTAATTAAGTAATTGACACAATAATAATCACATGTAGCATTGACTGCGATCGCAAAGAATAGATACAAGAACAGACTGCGACGACAATGCTGGTGATTACGACGACAATGATGATGATATAATGATAACGACGACAATGATGATGATATAATGATGACGACGATGATGACAATAACAAAGGTGACGATGACGAAGATGATGACAACAAGAACAAAAATAATGTCGATGATAGAAACGACAACGATGATGATGACAACGACAACGACGACGACGATGATGATGACGATGACACTGTTTCTTAATACTGCAATAATCATGATCTGAGGCGAAGAATCATTGCCAATAATCCTAGTTTCTGATCTATTTGATCAGATGTACATGTATAATCTCGGATCTTCACAGTCTGGTATTATACGTTGCTCCTTTAAACGTCGATAGAGTAGACAGGTCGTTGATGATGACGATGCCTCCTTAGACGTGCGTGTGGTCGAGAGACTGAAAGCACAAGATGAAAAAAGTGTAAAACTATTTATTCCGATCATTGAACGATTGATTGACTGACTGATTGATTGATTGCATGGTTGGTTGATTGATTGGCTGATTTACTGATTGATCGAACGATTGATCGATTGATTGATTGAAGGCAAAAGCAGCTTTGATAAACATTCAAAGACGTAAAGTCAGAATAATATGACATAAATAGGTAAGCAAAACAGAGAGAGCGACAGACAAGACGGACAGAGAGATACAAGAAGATAGATAATATTTCGTAGATTAAAAAAACTGTATTCAACTGACTTGTGATAATCGATTCGGTTCGATAGTCATGCCCGTCATGTATGTCGGACTGGATCGGTGAAGCATGTCGGCTGATGTTGTTCGATGACGATTGCCAACCAACAGCTGTCTCTGTATCATCATACAACGCAAATCAAAGCAACACGAATCATTCATTCTTACAATTTATATAGCGCCTCATTAAGAGATAATTAAACTTTACGGCCGCTCGCAGAACAGATTATAGTTAAAACAATAGGCTTTGAGTTACTTGCAGGATGTTGTCATCTTATTGCTTTGAAGTGATTAATTGATTAATCGTCATTAATTGGTTATAAGTTATTGATTATTCGTCATTAATTGGTTATAAGTTATTGATTAATCGTCATTAATTGGTTATAAGTTATTGATTAATCGTCATTATAAAGCTGGATGAGCATGCTCTTACGTTGGCAGCTAACTCTTTACTTCACTTACTTCGATGTTTTAGCTATATGGTCATAAGCATAAACATGCACCATCGTTCTCGTGATCATCATCATCATCACCACCACCATCAGGGCCGGATTAAGGCATGTTCAACATGTTCGGCCGAACAGGGACCGGGACCCCCACACTTTAGGGGGCCCCACACACGAGAAAAAGATTTTTTAAGGAATAAATTGGTATATTTTGACGAAATTTAGACCAAACGACTAAAAAAGATCATCAGATTTTTTGATCGAAGATCCCCAAAAATGTTTCGAACAAGGCCCCCACATTTCTTAATTTGGCCCTGACCATCATCATCATCATCATCATCATCATCATCATCATCATCATCATCATCATCATCATCATCATCATCATCATCATCATCATCATCATCATCATCATCATCATTATCATCATCACCACCACCATCATCACCACCACCACCACCACCACCACCACCATCATCATCATCATCATCACCACCACCATTGTCATCTTATAATTGTTGCCATGGTGACCACTTACCGGTTCGATGCGGTGATAGGTCAACGGATCTGACTCATGGGTGCCAATGTCACCCATCCATCCTCCTCCTCCTCCTACTCTTCCTCTCCTTTCCATTTCTCTTCCAGTCAGACTCCTTCTCATGTCTTCCTCGCTGCTCAAACTCACATCCGATGAACTCGAAGTCAAACCGAGACCCGTATCCGGTCGACCGCTGCTTCCGTTCGCCTCATTTCCGCTCGACGTCTCCCCTGCTTCCGGTCCCGTACCGGAAGTGCGCCATCGGGGCGGAACGTTGACGGTTGGCAAGAAGTTTCCGAAGACGGACGGAGCGTAGGACGATCCTCTGGTGGTGTGCCGCGGGGTGAGGAAACCGGGTAGGAGGGTGAAACGGTGAGAACCGGACCTCGGTCGGGGAGGCTCACCCTCTGAGCGAGCGGGGACGGTTGGGGGAGGACTGGAGAAGAAGAAATCCCTCGATATGTCAACGTCTGTGTCGTAGGGGAATCGAGCCGTGTTCCTCGTTCCTTGACCGAGACGGGGCAGACGCCGAAGGAAGGTGCGGTGGAGATGCACCTCCGTCCTATTGCTACTGTTACTGCTCACGCCGCTCAAGTCCGACCTAACCGTCGGTGGGGCCCTCGTCCCCGTCCTCGCCCTCGACCGCCTCGGCCTCTCCGCTGCTGATGCGGCCGCCGATCGGGCGAAGACCTCAGCGGCGTGCGGCAGCTTCACCGGTGGACTGCGATGCCCATCACCGCCTCCCAACCACACGAAGTCGGCGTTTGACGGGTCGACGGTTGGCTGACGATGCAGAATATCATGCACTGACACACTGGCCGATGTAGTACCACGCCATTCGCTCGATGGCGGCACTATCGACTGGTGGCTCCCTCTGCTGAACGACGCGAGAGACTCGTTCGCGCCCTGCCAGAGCGGTCGCTGACGGCGCCGTCGCAGGTCCCAGGGGACCGGGTCGTCGTCGACGGCCTCAGCGTCCGTCAGGTCGCGCTCGAGTCGCCGCAGCTCGGCCTGGTTGCGACGGCGCTGACGTACGATGAGGATGACGATGACGATGACGCTTGTCAACGTCACGAAGAGAATGGTCGACAAGATGGCCGCCAACAGAACTGTAATATTAGACGAAAGGAAAATAATCAGCTTTGTAATGTAATGTATATCTTCGAGAATTTATCAGCATCCACAAGAGAAAATCACTTTTGCCACTTATTTATTTACCGGCGCTATATCAACTCTAGTCAGCACTAATTGCTAGAACTGCTTCTGATTCTGAAGTTGAGAATTTTTGACTGATTGCAATAAAAACAAATGCGTGCAACAATAAATGCATGCATGAATATATAAAATTATACTTGCATACATGTTTTAAACTTTTAATGCAAGAATGCATGCAGTGATGTATGTTTCGGCATCTGCTGTTTAGCAATAGCATGCAACTGTTCATGAATTGAGGATGATGAGTAATAATATTAATAGTATTAAAAGATACCTGTTGTGAGGTCAACGGGTGTATGAGGAGATGTGTTGGGAGATTCCTCAGGTACTGAAACAACAAAACATTCATTATACGACAATAGCCTAACAGAGAGATATCTCAGATCTTTCGGGATTTCAAAAATTTATCCGGAGACGTACAAAATTGGAATCTGGAACGGCTAGAACTCGTCAAGATCAGGCGAAGCAAAGGCGCTTTGGAATGCAATGGCGTTGAAACGTTGGATTTTATTATTATTATTGTTATTTTAAAATTATTATTATTATTATTATTAATATTGTTGTTGTCGTTGTCGTTGTCGTTATCGTTATCATTATCATCATCATCATCATCATCATCATCATCATCATCATCATCATCATCATCATCATCATCATCATCATCATCATCATCATCATCATCATCATCATCATCATCATCATCATCATCATCATCACCATTACTAAATTATTGGCATCAATTTAAGGCATGGTCGTCGTAATCATCATTATCATCATCATTATCATTATCATAGTCATCATCATTACTAGTAGGCTATTTACCCTTTATTTCAATCCTATCTATGGACGTCGGTGGATCAGTGTTGGAGAAGGTGTTGTTCAGTTCATCGCCCGTTCGGTTCAGTTCAGTGGCGTTAAACGGTTCCCAGATGAGAAAGAAAGCATCGACTACAACACTTCCGTTGGTGAAATTCATCGGATCTTCGAAGTGAATGAAACGACAGCCAAAGATCCTTTTAAATGTGGCGTTCATCTGCACCATTGCCAAACGAATTGCATCATTAAATATTTTATTTCATACAACAGAATATTATATTTAATATGATTAACGAATAATTGCAATCTTTAAGGATGAGGAAAGAAGAGATCAAAAGATTGGGATAATTTGTGACGTGGATAGAATATAAGCTGGATGGAATTAACACGGAGCAAATGTTGGATCCCTGATTGATTGGAATCAACAGACGCATGCAGAAAAAAACTTGGTTCTGTTATATCATGAAGGGAGGCCAAGTTTCGTGATACTCATTGTGAACTAATAAATTAATAATCGGCGCTCTAAAACATCCTGATAGTGGTTCTTTTAATACAATAAACTTAGCCTACGTAGGCTAATAAATTGTCGTTGTTAAGAATGAAATTGCGATCACATTCAAAATTACTTTTTGCAATCAATGTCTAACAAGTCTCACTCAACTAAAGTCATTTCTACCATAGAACAAAAATCATATTTTGTATTTAATTTTTAATAAAATATGATGCATGATTTGCAAAACTTTGGCTCACCAATGGCAGAAGTCGGTCCTCCAGAATCTGATGTTCGGTTGTATTTGGATCGCTGAGGTTATTTATGAACCTCATGTTAATGATTCGGAAGTGGCATAATCCTCTGCGAATCCGAGTTTTGTTACCTATACAGAGTGCGCCAGAAAATACCAATTATGGTATATTCAATTGTGGAGCATTGGAGATGAGGCACTTCGGTTTATACATCTTTTAAGCGGGCGGTGGGGGTGGGTGGAATCTCCATGTTACATGGGTGCGGGTCATCCAGTACATTGCATGACTTGGCCGTTCAGCTACCAAGTACACTGTTATAGCGCATAATGACAGAGATTATTTAGGCGTTATCATTTTGACTTAACTGGGATTATCACACGGAGCTGAAACGCACAAAGCACGTTCGATGCGCTTATCGCTACATCAGAGACATGCATGCACGCTGAAAGGTCAACCGGTGCTCACCAATGTCTTATATGAAATGCAAAAACAATAACTCGGTTATTCATTCCTTGCATTTGGCTTTGAAATTAATCATCATCGACAATGAATACATAAGTAATATTAAAGTAGACGGAGAGAAGGAGCTAGCGTGCTAATGCAGACATGGGTATAGGCCATATATGACACGTTATTGACTTTATTTTATTAGCCATGCATATGAGAGTGGGTGACCAGACCTTTGTATCGAGTCTCGACGTCCCCATCGTTCCACTGACGGTGTAGGGTCCATGTAGTTTACTCGTTAGGTCTATAATGTATATGATTTGAGTGACGGGAGCGGGCGGAACAGAATCTCGAACCAGATACATAATTAATATATCTCATTACTATTTAACTATTTATTTAATTATTAGTCATATGTCAATTTCAAATAATTGATTTTTAAATTCATTCATTAATCAAGCAAACATTTAGTGATCCAGAGGCATTGTAATTGACATCGCACAGTAAGAAATTATAGGCTACAAAGTTTCGGAATAGGCCTACAGAAGGATACCCAAAAGGGAAAGGAGTTCCGCTTAATTAAGGTAACCTATTTACCTTAGAAGCATCAAGGTAGCATTAAAACTAGTCCTGCAATAAATATTCATTGCTTTTAATGTGAATTAGGAAAGAGTGGAACAATATAATTAATTATGAATATTGCAAAATCCGTAGGCCTATTTATCCACCTTAGCCTATATGCGCATATTGTTTAAAATAAGTATTCGTTATAATGTATTTGTTTTGAACATACGAGTGTAATTGCAAAATTTACCGAAAGTTGTACAATTGTCAGGTGGTTCGGTAGATGGCGTGACACCCGGAAGAGGTTCTGTCTCTGCAGTCGGATCACCTGTCTCCTGCACCTTCTTGGTTCCTTCACGTGCAGTTGCCGTCGAAATGTCCTCTGCAGTTGCACCTGTAACAGTGTCTGGTATCGGTGACGTCCCATTTACAGATATCTCAGCGTTTACAGTAAATGTCCCGCGTGACATTGTTACATCGCTTTGAGCTTGAGATGGTCTACTTTGGACATCGTCTGTTACCGTAGAAGGCAAAGTCACTTCTCCAGAAATTGCAGAAACATTTGATGTCAACGTATTCAGTCTTTCTGAATCTGTATGCTTATAAAACAGCGTTGTAGCCTTTGTAGTAGAAGAACTATCATCTCTGGTTATCGAGGATGAATTCACGTTTCCATCTGTTAACATAGTCAGACCTTCTGAACCGGTATGATTCGAAGTCAGAGTAGTCTTTGTAGTTAGAGAACTGTCATCTCTGGCTATCGTGGATGAAGTCACATTTCCATCTGTTAACGTAGTCATACCTTCTGAACCGGTATGCCTGGAAGGCAGAGTAGTCTCTGTAGTTAGAGAACGCGCATCGTTGACCCCCGTGGATGAAGTCACATTTCCATCTGTAGATTCCGTTGAGGCGCTAACGCCTTTTGTTGTATGGAAACTGTCATTTAATGTCGAAACCGGTAACATCGTACCGGATTCAGTTGTCGTTTTGCCAGTCGTATTGAATTCCATCGTGGAATAATTAATGATATGGCCTGTTTCTCTGGTGGAATTCGACGGTTTTCTACTGGAAGTATACGCTGACGATCGGTTTTCTGAAGTATTCATCAAAGCGTTTGTGGTTGTGAGTGCACCTAAAGAGCTTGAGACAGACTCTGCTTCGGGATTTGATTTGGTTACTGAAGTTGTGGCTAACGTTTCAGTGGGTAAATTTGTGGACTTCATGCTTTGATCTGGTCCTGATGTTGAAATTACGTTGGAACGATTCCCAGCTTTGCCAGTGGTAAATTCTGGGCTCAAACTTCCGCTGAGAGAATGCTTCGTCGTGTTGGACTGGATAGCTGTTTCAGTGGTAAAGAGCTGACCGGCTGTGACATTAGATTGTCTGGCAGTAGAATTTTCAACACCTTCAGTAGTGCTAGATGCAACAATCGTCTGTTCTGTGGTTGCATTCATCTGATCCTGTCTAGCATTTGTTGTACTAACGGATGCAGCATTGTCCGATTTGGTGTAATGGCTTGTGTAATTCACTTTGAATCCCGTTTCCGTGCTAGCAGCTGATGAGCTAGTAGTTACACCGTCTGGTACTGCACTGCCGCTAATGAGATGTTCAGTGGTGTTTAGTGAGCTGAGTGTGCTCGTTGACGTTGAACTCATACTGACATTTACACTTGGTGTCTTACCACCAGCAGTTGATTCAGTTTCACTTCCGGTTACTGAACGAGTTGTGTCTACTTTAGTTGTCGACTCTGTCGTAGAAACAGTTGCAGTGCTTTCTAGTGATGTTCTAGAATTTCTGGTTGTAGTTTGTGACGCAGTTTCTGGCGTCGATTTCAAACGATACTCTGTGACTTGATCAGAAGATTTGGTTGTTTCTGTGGTAGATGAAATCTTAGTTGCATTGTCACTCGAACTTGTATCGTTTGCAGTTGTTTTCATGTCTCTAGTGCTGAGTTTCGTTCTTGTCGTGGAAGAGATCAACAGTGTGGACATGGTTGTATGTGTCATCGTCGGAAGAGTGGAAGAATTTGCACTTCTAATATCGGAAGACGTTACAATGTTCGACGAGGTGGACATGTAATCGCCATTGTATTGTTTGGTTGACGAAAATAGACCACTTGATCCTGAAGGGCTCTCTGAAGTTGACGGTGATTGGGGACTGGGTTGACTTGATGTACCTATGCTGGAACTCAGATGGATAGGCTCACTAGAAAGATAGCTATTCGTGCTACGTGTTGATGGTTCAACTCTTGAATTGCTTGGTTCGGTGAAGGCATCAGAAGTGCTAGACCTGCTAGATTCACTCGACCCAGCCATAGACTGGGATTTGCCATTCCTAGTTGAAGGGAGCTCGGTCATTCTACCACTTTGCCCGCTTGTTTCTTCTGCCTTGGTAGACCTGTTACCAGGTGTAGTTGATGACACAGAGTTAAATGATTCTGTTGTTTGGGTAGGATCGATTTCATTGGTGACGGTCTCTTGGGCAATAGTTGAGAGATTGCTGTGCGCTGTAGTAGTTCCCACTAGCAAGCCAGACGTTTCTGTCTTTATCACTGTCGCATTTGTAACAGAAGCATTTACGGACGACGATGGAGATTCGGTTTTAAAGGTTTGTGTGGTAAAATCATGGTTGATTGGTAGAGTTGAGCTACGTGATTGATTTTTGCCTGACGTGGCAGAAGTTGGCTCAGCTGTTGTAACTGCAGTTGCTTGGGTTGTTTCGGTCCCAGGAGTAGTTAATTGAGTTGTGTTACCTGACTGATTTTTTTTTGTTACTGTTACAAAGGACGTTGGTGATATCGTTCTGCTTGGTCCGCTTTCTGTTGATGCAGTAACAACAAGTCTATCATCTGATACAATCGAATGCTCCAGCGATGTTTCAGTCGTAAAAGAAGTAAGTGAGGTTGTATTTATCCAGTAACTTGCTCTTGCACTGGATGTAATTGATGAAACCATTGATGTTTCAGTCGTTGGAGAAGTTGATGAAGTTGTGATGTTTGGATCGTTCGCAATTGAACTAGAAGGAGACGGCTCAGTTGCAGAGCCCGAAGAAACTAGAGATGTTTTCGTACGTACAGAAGTTGATATACTTGGACTACTTCCCTCAGAATCCACAAAGGTAGTCGAAGGTGGCTTAGCTGTAGTCATCGACGAAACTAGAGATGTTTCCGTATGTGCAGAAGTTGATATAGCTGGGCTCCTTCGCTCAGATTCCACTGAAGTAGTCGAAGGTGGCTTGGCTGTAGTCATCGATGACGCTAGAGATGTTTCGGTCTGTGAAGAACTTGAAGCAGTTGAACTGTTTGTCTCCATTTGTCTTACAGTTGTCTCGAGTGCTTCAGATGTTGCACTTGAAGACTTTGTAGGTATCTCAGTCATCGGAGTATTTGAAGTAGTTGCACCGTTTGTCCCCATTTCTCTTTCAGTAATCCCAGATGGTTCAGATGTTGTACTTAAAGACTCTATTGGTGCCTTAGTCTGTCGGTTATTTGAAGTAGTTGAACCATCTTTCCTCGTTTCCTTTCCAGTAGTCCCAGATGGTTCAGATGTAACACTTGAAGACTTTGTTGATACTTCAGTATGCGGAGCTATTGAAGTAGTTGAACCATCTTTCCTCGTTTCTTTTCCAGTAGTTCCAGATGGTTCAGATGTAACACTTGAAGACTCTGTTGATACTTCAGTATACGGAGCATTTGAAGCAGTTGAACCATCTTTCCTCGTTTCTTTTCCAGTAGTCCCAGATGGTTCAGATGTAACACTTGAAGACTTTGTTGATACTTCAGTATGCGGAGCATTTGAAGTAGTTGAACCTTCTTTCCTCGTTTCTTTTCCAGTAGTCCCAGATGGTTCAGATGTAACACTTGAAGACTCTGTTGATACTTCAGTATGCGGAGCATTTGAAGTAGTTGAACCTTCTTTCCTCGTTTCTTTTCCAGTAGTCCCAGATGGATCAGATGTAACACTTGAAGACTCTATTCGTACTTCAGTCTGCGGATTATTTGAAGTAGTTGAACTGGTCATCTCTGCTTCTATTTTAGTTATCTCAAGTGGTTCAGATGTGGTACTTGAAGTCGCTATTGTTGCTTCAGTGTTCGGATTATTTGAAGTAGTTGAACTGGTCATCTCTGGTTCTATCTTAGTTGTCTCAATGGGTTCAGATGTTGTACTTGAAGACTCTATTGGAGCTTCAGTTTGCGGATTATTTGAAGTAGTTGAACTGGTCATCTCTGCTTCTATTTTAGTTGTCTCAAGTGGTTCAGATGTTGTACTTGAAGACTCTATTGGTGCTTCAGTGTGCGGAGTATTTGAAGTAGTTGAACTGGTCATCTCTGCTTCTCTTTGAGTTGTCTCAAGTGGTTCAGATGTTGTACTTGAAGACTCTATTGGTGCTTCAGTGTGCGGAGTATTTGAAGTAGTTGAACTGGTCATCTCTGCTTCTGTTTTAGTTGTCTCAAGTGGTTCAGATGTTGTACTTGAAGACTCTATTGGTGCTTCAGTGTGCGGATTATTTGAAGTAGTTGAACTGGTCATCTCTGGTTCTCTTTGAGTTGTCTCGAGTGGTTCAGATGTTGTACTTGAAGACTCTATTGGTGCTTCAGTGTGCGGATTATTTGAAGTAGTTGAACTGGTCATCTCTGGTTCTCTTTGAGTTGTCTCGAGTGGTTCAGATGTTGTACTTGAAGACTCTATTGGTGCTTCAGTGTGCGGATTATTTGAAGTAGTTGAACTGGTCATCTCTGGTTCTGTTTGAGTTGTCTCGAGTGGTTCAGATGTTGTACTTGAAGATTCTATTGGTGCTTCAGTGTTCGGATTATTTGAAGTAGTTGAACTGGTCATTTCTGCTTCTCTTTGAGTTGTCTCAATTGGTTCAGATGTTGTACTTGAAGACTCTATTGGTGCTTCAGTGTTCGGATTATTTGAAGTAGTTGAACTGGTCATCTCTGCTTCTATTTTAGTTGTCTCAAGTGGTTCAGATGTTATACTTGAAGACTCTATTGGTGCGTCAGTGTGCGGATTATTTGAAGTAGTTGAACTGGTCATCTCTGCTTCTATTTTAGTTGTCTCAAGTGGTTCAGATGTTATACTTGAAGTCTCTATTGGTGCTTCAGTGTGCGGATTATTTGAAGTAGTTGAACTGGTCATATCTGGTTCTCTTTGAGTTGTCTCGAGTGGTTCAGATGTTGTACTTGAAGACTCTATTGGTGCTTCAGTTTGCGGATTATTTAAAGTACTTGAACTGGTCATCTCTGGTTCTCTTTGAGTTGTCTCCAGTGGTTCAGATGTTGTACTTGTAGACTCGATTGGTACTTCAGTCTGCGGAAAATTTGAAGTAGTTGAACTGGTCATCTCTGCTTCTATTTTAGTTGTCTCAATTGGTTCAGATGTTGTACTTGAAGACTCTATTGGTGTCTCTGTCTGCGGAAAATTTGAAGTAGTTGAACTGGTCATCTCTGCTTCCATTTTAGTTGTCTCAAGTGGTTCAGATGTTGTACTTGAAGATTCTATTGGTGCTTCAGTGTTCGGATTATTTGAAGTAGTTGAACTGGTCATCTCTGCTTCTATTTTAGTTGTCTCAAGTGGTTCAGATGTTGTACTTGAAGATTCTATTGGTGCTTCAGTCTGTCGGTTATTGGAAGTAGTTGAACTGGTCATCTCTGCTTCTATTTTAGTTGTCTCAAGTGGTTCAGATGTTGTACTTGGTGACTCTGTTGGTGCTTCAGTCTGTCGGTTATTTGAAGTAGTTAAACTGGTCATCTCTGGCTCTATCTTAGTTGTCTTAAGTGGTTCAGATGTTGTACTTGAAGACTCTATTGGTGCTTCAGTGTTCGGAATATTTGAAGTAGTTGAACTGGTCATCTCTGCTTCTATTTTAGTTGTCTCAAGTGGTTCAGATGTTGTACTTGAAGATTCTATTGGTGCTTCAGTGTTCGGATTATTTGAAGTAGTTGAACTGGTCATCTCTGCTTCTATTTTAGTTGTCTCAAGTGGTTCAGATGTTGTACTTGAAGTCTCTATTGGTGTCTCTGTCTGCGGAGCATTTGAAGTAGTTGAACTGGTCATCTCTGCTTCCATTTTAGTTGTCTCAAGTGGTTCAGATGTTGTACTTGAAGTCTCTATTGGTGCCTCAGTGTGCGGAGTATTTGAAGTAGTTGAACTGGTCATCTCTGCTTCTATTTTAGTTGTTTCAAGTGGTTCAGATGTTGTACTTGAAGTCTCTATTGGTGTCTCTGTCTGCGGAGCATTTGAAGTAGTTGAACTGGTCATCTCTGCTTCCATTTTAGTTGTCTCAAGTGGTTCAGATGTTGTACTTGAAGACTCTATTGGTGCGTCAGTGTGCGGATTATTTGAAGTAGTTGAACTGGACATCTCTGCTTCTATTTTAGTTGTCTCAAGTGGTTCAGATGTTGTACTTGAAGACTCTATTGGTGCTTCAGTGTTCGGATTATTTGAAGTAGTTGAACTGGTCATCTCTGCTTCTATTTTAGTTGTCTCGAGTGGTTCAGATGTTGTACTTGAAGATTCTATTGGTGCTTCAGTGTTCGGATTATTTGAAGTAGTTGAACTGGTCATTTCTACTTCTATTTTAGTTGTCTCAAGTGGTTCAGATGTTATACTTGAAGACTCTATTGGTGCGTCAGTGTGCGGATTATTTGAAGTAGTTGAACTGGTCATCTCTGCTTCTATTTTAGTTGTCTCAAGTGGTTCAGATGTTGTACTTGAAGACTCTATTGGTGCTTCAGTGTTCGGATTATTTGAAGTAGTTGAACTGGTCATCTCTGCTTCTATTTTAGTTGTCTCAATGGGTTCAGATGTTGTACTTGAAGACTCTATTGGTGCTTCAGTGTGCGGATTATTTGAAGTAGTTGAACTGGTCATCTCTGCTTCTATTTTAGTTATCTCAAGTGGTTCAGATGTGGTACTTGAAGTCGCTATTGGTGCTTCAGTGTGCGGATTATTTGAAGTAGTTGAACTGGTCATCTCTGCTTCTATTTTAGTTGTCTCAAGTGGTTCAGATGTTGTACTTGAAGACTCTATTGGTGCTTCAGTGTTCGGATTATTTGAAGTAGTTGAACTGGTCATCTCTGCTTCTATTTTAGTTGTCTCAAGTGGTTCAGATGTTGTACTTGAAGACTCTATTGGTGCTTCAGTGTTCGGATTATTTGAAGTAGTTGAACTGGTCATCTCTGCTTCTATTTTAGTTGTCTCGAGTGGTTCAGATGTTGTACTTGAAGATTCTATTGGTGCTTCAGTGTTCGGATTATTTGAAGTAGTTGAACTGGTCATTTCTACTTCTATTTTAGTTGTCTCAAGTGGTTCAGATGTTATACTTGAAGACTCTATTGGTGCGTCAGTGTGCGGATTATTTGAAGTAGTTGAACTGGTCATCTCGGCTTCTATTTTAGTTGTCTCAAGTGGTTCAGATGTTGTACTTGAAGACTCTATTGGTGCTTCAGTGTTCGGATTATTTGAAGTAGTTGAACTGGTCATCTCTGCTTCTATTTTAGTTGTCTCAATGGGTTCAGATGTTGTACTTGAAGACTCTATTGGTGCTTCAGTGTGCGGATTATTTGAAGTAGTTGAACTGGTCATCTCTGCTTCTATTTTAGTTGTCTCAAGTGGTTCAGATGTGGTACTTGAAGTCGCTATTGGTGCTTCAGTGTGCGGATTATTTGAAGTAGTTGAACTGGTCATCTCTGCTTCTATTTTAGTTGTCTCAAGTGGTTCAGATGTTGTACTTGAAGACTCTATTGGTGCTTCAGTGTTCGGATTATTTGAAGTAGTTGAACTGGTCATCTCTGCTTCTATTTTAGTTGTCTCAAGTGGTTCAGATGTTGTACTTGAAGACTCTATTGGTGCTTCAGTGTTCGGATTATTTGAAGTAGTTGAACTGGTCATCTCTGCTTCTATTTTAGTTGTCTCAAGTGGTTCAGATGTTATACTTGAAGACTCTATTGGTGCGTCAGTGTGCGGATTATTTGAAGTAGTTGAACTGGTCATCTCTGCTTCTATTTTAGTTGTCTCAAGTGGTTCAGATGTTGTACTTGAAGTCTCTATTGGTGCTTCAGTGTTCGGATTATTTGAAGTAGTTGAACTGGTCATCTCTGCTTCTTTTTCGGTAGACCCGAATGGTTCAAATGTTGTACTAGAAGACAGTATAGATGTTTCAGTGAGTTTATAAATTGACGTAGTTTTGCTGTCTACCTTGGTTTCTCTTAAATTAGTCGAACGTGGCTCTGGTGTAATGATTGAAGACACCATATGTGTTTCAGTCGGTTGCGTAGTGAAAGTATTGGTGGTGATTAGCTCAATCGCTTGTGAAGTAGTCACGGATGGCTTAAATGTATTAGTTGAAGACATTAGAGATGATTCAGGTGGTAAAGTAGTTGATGTAGTGGCGCTTCTTGGCTCTGATTTTATTGAAGCAGTTAGTGGTGAGTCCGTTGTAGCAATAAATGGAACTACTGATGGAGAACTTGTCGAGGGTGCACCGCTTTGCTCACTTTGTTCTCTTGAAACGGTGGAATGTGGCTCTAATGCAGAACTTGAAAGTTCTAAGAATGTCTCAGCTGTTTGAGAAGTCGATGAAATTGTGTTACTTTGTTCATTTTCCTTTGAAGTATAAGTATTTACACTAACTGAAATTCCCTGTGAGATTTCAGTTGCTGTATGAGTTGGCAAAGTTGTTCTGCTTAATTCCGCTGTTGTTGTAGTAAAAGTTTGCTCTGTAGTTGTTTCTGAAGCTTTCTCAGATGTTTCAGTCGTTGCAGTAGTTGGTGTAGTTGCAATGTCTGACTCGTCTGTTGTCAAAATTGAAGATGGAATTTCATCTATAGTAATCAAAGACTTCACAGATGTTTCAGTCGTTGAAGTAGTTGGTGTAGTTGCAATGTCTGACTCGTCTGTTGTCAAAATTGAAGACGGAATTTCATCTATAGTAATCAAAGACTTCACAGATGTTTCAGTCGTTGCAGTAGTTGGTGTAGTTGCAATGTCTGACTTGTCTGTTGTCAAAATGGAAGATGGAATTTCACCTGTAGTAATCAAAGACTCAAGAGATGTTTCAGTCGTTGCAGTAGTTGATGTAGTTGCAATGTCTGACTTTTCTGTAGTCAGAATTGAAGATAGGATTTCATCTGTAGTAATCAAAGACTCAAGAGATGTTTCAGTAGTTGAAGTAGTTGTTGTAGTTGCAATTTCTGACTCGTCTGTTGTCAAAATTGAAGATGGAATTTCATCTGTAGTAATCAAAGACTCAAGAGATGTTTCAGTCGCTGCAGTAGTTGGTGTAGTTGCAATGTCTGACTTGTCTGTTGTCAAAATTGAAGATGGAATTTCACCTGTAGTAATGAAAGAATCCAGAGACGTTTTAGCCGGTGGAGTAATTGGTGTAGTTATACTGCTTGGCTCATACTTCCTTGAAGTACTTGAAGTCGGTTTAGTTGTAAATATCTCTGGTGATGTTCCACTCTTTGGATGGTTGGGAGAAGCTGTGCGGTCTGGCTCGTTTGCTGTTGTAATAGGATAATGTGGCTCAACAGTAGTAATTAAAGGCTCTGGAGATGTTTCAGTTCGTCGAGTAGAAGGTGTAATTGTGCTGAATGGTTCTGGTTGATTTGATGTAGCAGAATGTGTCTCAAATGTAAAACTTGAACGCCCCAATAATGTCTCAGTTGATGGATATACTGATGACTCTGAGTGGCTAAAATCATTTTGTGTTGATGTAATAGAAGTTGGCGCACCTGTTGTAACTGAAGTTGTCTGGGATGTTTTAGTCGCTGAGTAGGTAGCTGAAGATGTGCTGGTTGTCGCATTTGTTATTGTTGTTGAAGTAGCGTCGGTTTTTATATTGTTAGACGTTATGTCAGCTTTAGTAAATGAAGATTTCATTGATGTTTCAGACGGTGGAGTACTTGATGCTGTTGAACTACTTGGCTCGTTTGTGGCTGTTTTAGTGGAAGTTGGCTCAACGGCTGTAGTTGAAGGTTTCTGTGACGTTTCAGATGTTACAGGAGTGGGAAAACGTGAGCTGTCTGACTCATTTGCTGTTGTGATGTGAGGCTCAGTTGTAGTAATTAAAGGTTCCAGAGATGTTGTAGTGGTTGGTGAAGTAGTTGAGATAGTTGTGCTGCTTCGCTCAGATTCTTTTGAAATAGCCGATGATGACTCACCATTGGGAATCGATGTTCCTGTCGTATGAAAATTTGAAGTTGTGCTAATCTGCCCAGTTTCATTCAAATTGGTAGAATGTGATTCGAAAGTAGAACTGGAATGTTCCAGGAATGACTCAGTTCTTTGAGAATTGGATGAAGTCGTGTGGCTAGGTTCATTTTCTGTTGAAGTAGTATATGTTGGGTCATCTGTAGTAACTGAAGGTGTTTGGGATATTTTATTTGCTGTATAGCTCGTCAAAATTGTGCTGCTTGGTTCATTTGCTGATGTATTGGTAGACGCTATTTCAGGTGTTGTGATTGAAGATTTCGTTGATATTTCAGTCGGCGGATAAATTGCGATAGTGGTACTACTCGGCTGGTTCGTTGCTACATGGGTAGAAGCTCGCTGAGCTGCAACAGTTGTAATTGAAGACTCTAGAGATGTGTCAGATGAAGACGTGGTTGGTGATGTTGCTCTGTTTGGCTTGGTTTCAATTAAAGTAGAAGAAGGTGGCTCATCTGTTGTCATAAATGTTTCAAAGGATGTTTCTGTTGTCGGGGAATTTCGTGAACTTGTACCGACTCTAGTTGTTGAAATGCTGGAATATGGCTCAGTTGTCGTAATTTGAGGCCATACTGTTGTTTCGAATGTTGATGAAGCTGTGCTGCTTTGTTCGTTTGCTGCTGACATAGTAGAGGGTGGCACGACTGTTGTTTTTAATGGTTCTAAGGACTTTTTATTTGTTGAAGAAGCTGCGGAAAATGTGCTCAATGACTCTCTTGCTGCTGAAGTGGTTAAAGGTGGCTCTGCTGCAGTACTAGAAGACTCTAGGAATGCTTCGGTGGCTAGAGAAGTTGTGCTGCCTTTCGTCGAAATGTGAGACACTGGCTTCATTGAAGCACTCAATGTTTCCAAAAGTGTTTCAGTGGTTGGAGAAGATGAAGAAGATGGCGAAGTTCTGCTGCTTCGTTCTGTTGCTGTTGAAGGTGTAGAAATCGGCTTGACTGTAGTACTTGAAGATTCCACGAGTGCTTCAGTAGTCGTTGAAGTCTGTGAAGTCTTGATGCTTGGTTCTTTTGTGGTCGACACAGTAGAAATTGGCTTCACTGAAGTACTTACAGATTCCATGAATGTTTCATTCCGTGAAGAAGTTGGTGACGCTGTGCTGCTTGGTTGTTTTGTCGGTACAATGGTAGAAATTCGCTTGTCTGCAGTACTAAAGCTTTCAATGAATGTTTCAGTCGGTTCAGAAGTTGGTAGAGATGTGGTGCTTGACTCGTTTGTTGTTGATATAGTATAAATTGACTTCTCTGTAGTACTCGAAGATTCCATGAATGTTGTAGTCGTTTTAGAAGTTGGCGAAACCGAGTTGCTTAGTTGTTTTGCTGTTGACATAGCAGAAATTTCCGCGGCTTTAGTACTCGAAGAATCGACAAGTGTTTCACTCGCTTTAGAAGTTGAAAAAGTTTTCGGGCTTCTTTCTTTTGTTGTTGAAATGGTCGAATCTGGCTTTACTTTATTAGCAGAAGACTCAACGAATGTCATGGTCGTCGGTAAATTAGGTGAAGATGTGCTGCTTCTTTCGTTTGTTACAGGTTTAGAAGAAATTGGATTGATTTTGGTAGTAGATGTTTCAGTCGTTGCAATAGTTGGTGTAGTTGCAATGTCCGACTTGTCTGTTATCAAACTAGAAGTTGGAATTTCATCTGTAGATGATTCTGTAAATGCTTTGCTCGTCGACAAATTAGGCGAAGTTGTACTACTTGCTTCACTTCTTACTGACATTGTGGTAATTACTGGCTTGACTTTATTGGTGGTAGATTCCATGAACATTTTGGTCGTCGTAGGCCTATTAGGTGAAGTGGTGCTGGTTGTTTCGTTTGTTCTTGATATTGTAGAAATTTGCTTGCCTTTAGTAGTAGAAGATTCCAAGATTGTTTTGGCTGTTGTGATGGGAGAAAGTGGTGAAATTGTGCTTGTTTCGTTTCTTAACGACATTGTAGAAACTGGCTTGCCTTTAGCAGTAGAAGATTCCAAGATTGTTTTGGCTGTCGATACATTAGGTGAAGTTGTACTGCTTGTTTCATTTTTTCCAGATATAGTAGAAGTTGGCTTGATTTTAGTAGTTGTAGATTCCATTAATGTTTCAGTCGTTGGAGACTTTAGTGAAGTTGTTCTGCTTGATTCGTTTCTTGTTGAAACAGCAGAATTCGGCTTAACAGTCGTACTAGGAAATTCCATTAAAATTTCACTTGTACTAGAAGTTGACCACGTTGTTCTGCTTGTTTGATTCGTTGTTGAAATGGTAGATATGGGCTTGACTTTTGTATTAAATTCTACGAACGTTTCGGTCGTTTTAGAAGCTGGTGAAGCTGTCCTGACTGGTAAATTTCTTGTGGAAATGGTAGAACTTGGCGTGACTGTGGAACTAGAAGACTCCATTAATGTTTCATTCCTGGAAGAAATTCGTGAATTTGTGCTGCCCTGCTTGCTATGTGTTGCAATAGTGGAAAGTGGTTCGACTGCAGCAGTGGGCCTACTTGAAGTTTTCAGGAATTCTTTAACGGTTATAGAAGTTGGCTGAGTTGTGGTGATTTGTTCATTTCTTGTTGAAATGGAAGAACTTCGTTCAGCCGTATTAGTTGATAGTTCTATGAATTTTGAAGACGATAATGGTAACGTTGCGGTACTAGACTCTGCTGCTCTTGAAGTGGCACGATGTTTGCCAGCTGTTGTAACTGAAGGTTCTGAAGAAGCTTGAGTCCAATTGTTTGACGTCCCTTCTCTTACAGTTGAGGAACTTGTTTCAGATGTTGTGTTTGAAGACAGTGCGGATGTTTTAGATTTTGAGGAAGCTGGCGTTGTATTACTCTGCAGATGTTCCATTTCCTTAGTAGAAGACGGCTTCACAGAAAAACTTGTTGGTTCCATTAGTTTTCTGGTGGTTGACGTTGCTCTCATGGTCGTGCTGATTGCATCTCCAGTACTTGGCAATTTGTCTTTTACGGTGGCTGAGGCACAAACACAGACACGTGTTACATCAAATAGTAGAGATTGCTCTTATCATAATTATCACTTTTATAATTATCTTGTCATACTGATTATACCCAAATCTCACATTTCATAATTTCGTCTGTTCACCTGCCGCTCACTATAGGCCTACCTATGCGTAAGTGTAATCTTGGCATTCTTCCCATAAACTCTGCCTGAAGTTGTCTAAGACTGATTTCTGCTACAGTGTTGGCACTGCACACCAACTTTTGAAACTTCGAATGCTTTATAGTTGCTGAAATGCGGTGATTCAATTGTTGAGTTGCCTAATGCTGCTGGTAACATAGGAGATTCTACAATCTGAAGTTCACTGTTCAACAGTGGTCATTCATTTCAAAAGCTTTTATAGCACCCCCGTCAACTTCAAGAAAAAATACTTGACTGTTCATTCATTTAAAAAATTTGCATAACACCCCTCAAGAAAGAAACTACTCAGAGACGCTTCCAGCCCAACTACGGAAAACTAAATAGATGAATCTTGCAAATAGTATTGGCATTGCTTCTATAGGCAGCAGGAACCGTTTCAGTCATCTGTCTTGGCTTACGATTCCTCCATCAAATTGAGTGACCCCTCATCGCAAACTGCGCCTCTCTAAGCATTTAGTCCTATAAACTGGTCAATGCTTTATTTAATCATAGAATGACCAAACTTTGAAGCACACGTTTATACCTGAAACGCTACTGGAAGCAGGGCCTCCCGTTTCGATAGCTGCAGTCAGTGTATATTGAAAAATTGTTGCGCTACCTAAAGAGTTTCTGGCGCTAAACGTCGATGTCTCGTCTGCAGTGGTGTCATCCGGTGATGTATGCGACCCACTGGAACCTCTCTGAACCTCTTTCGTTGTGGTCGAATATGTTGTGGGAAGGACAACAGTCGTTGAGAGACTGGCCGTCGAAGTCAAAGGGTTAAGAGTGGCGTTGGTACTGGGAGTCAGTGAACTGTCCCCGTGGGGGTTGTGGACCGGAGCGCTCGATAGACCTCCTTCATCGGTAAATAAAGATGAGAGAGAACTTGATGAATTACTGATAATTTTCGAAGTGAAACGTTCAGAAATCGTACTTGAAAACGAATTATTATTATTAGTTCTTACGGAAGTAGATTTGACATATGAATCAGTGGTTGACGATCGAATATTAGTACCGGTAGTTGTTGCATTAGCTTCAGAAGTTGATTCACTGGTTGAAAACGGAATTGTAGTTGTTTCCTGATTATTCATGGCATTTTTCTCCGTGCTTGAAGAACTGATTTTAATTGTTGTGCCAGAAGACTTAATACTAGTCTGCGTAGTTGAAGAAGGAATAGTAGTTGTCATTGCAGTAGGCTTGACTGAAGAAGGAATAGTAGTTCTAATGTTTGTCAAGGAAGACAGAGGAACAGTTTGTGTGGAATTGACGCCAATGTTTTCCATAGTGGTTGAAGAAAGAGTATTTGATGAATTCGTAGCTGTAAGGGTATTAAAGTCTAAAGATGTATGATTAGTTTTTGTGGTATAAGATTCACTCTTTGTCTCAGTAGTTGAAGCAGGAATATTAGTTGTTGTCGGAATTAGTTTGGAAATATTGTTTCTGGGTGAACTTGTATCGTCAGGAGCCTTAATTGTCGTGGGCCTATAGGTCTTTACTACAGTGATTGAAGAAGGAATGTTAATTGTTCTTGTAGAGCTATCAGCCTTTCGCCGAGTGGTCAAAGAAGAGAAATATGTTACTTTGGTATATATAGTCTCTAGCACTGTTGTTGAAGAAGGCGTATTGGTTGTTGTTGCCGCAGAAGTATCATTGTTTATTTCGGTGCCTAAAGAAGGAATATCTGTTGTGGCTATATGCTTGTCTGCGGTTGTATAGTTGGTATTCATCTCAGTGGTTGAAGGATGAGTCTCAATAGTTTTGATTGTAGACTTAGTGTTTGTTTCAGTGTATGAAAGTGGATTTCTGTTTGTTGCACTAGTGCTCGCGACATTTTTCTCTGCGGTTGAGAAAGGTATTGTGTTTGTCGTGGCGGTAGACGTGGTAGTGGTATTTATCTGTGTAGTTGAAGGAGAAAAGTTTGCTGTAATGTCAATAGACTTTGCAGATGTCTCAGTGGTCGAGGATGGAATAGCTGTAGTTGATGTAGTTGACTGGTTAGTAGATTTTGCGGCTGCATGGGAAGTCGTGGAAGGAATAGCTGTGGCCGTGATAGTTGACTCTACAGTTGCCTTAGTAGTTGATGTAGTATTAATAGGTGATGTTGCAGAAGTCTCGATACTTTTCTGGGTCGCTGAGAAAGGAAAATTGTGTGTTACAGAAGTATCAGGAATTATCTGAGTGGTTGATGATTGAATACTAGATGTTGTTGCAGACGTTTCAATAGTTCTCAGGATGGCTGATGTAGAAGCATTGGGTGCTGTTGAAGAAAAATCGAATGTCTTATAGGTGTCTGAGAAAGGAACGTTGCCAGATGTAGAAGTCTCAATGGTATTCTTAGTGGTTGAAGAAGAAAGTTTCGGCGTTGTTGTAAAAGTCTCAGTAGTTTTCTGTGTGGTTGAAGAAGAAAGTTTCGGCGTTGTTGTAGAAGTCTCAGTAGTTTTCTGTGTGGTTGAAAAAGGAACTTTCTCAGTTGTTGAAGAAGTCTCAATAGTTTTCTGAGTGGTTGAAGAAAGAACAGTCGGTGTCGTTGTAGAAGTTTCAGTAGTTTTCTGAGTGGCTGAAGGACTATTCCATGCTGTTGTAAAAGTCTCAATAGTTTTCTGGGTGGTTGAAGAAAGAACATTCGGTGTCGTTGTAGAAGTCTCGATAGTTTTCTGAGTGGTTGAAGAAAGAACAGTCGGTGTCGTTGTAGAAGTTTCAGTAGTTTTCTGAGTGGCTGAAGGACTATTCCATGCTGTTGTAAAAGTCTCAATAGTTTTCTGGGTGGTTGAAGAAAGAACATTCGGTGTCGTTGTAGAAGTCTCAATAGTTTTCTGGGTGGTTGAAGAAGGAACATTCGGTGTCGTTGTAGAAGTCTCAATAGTATTCTGGGTGGTTGAAGAAGGAACATTTGGTGTTGTTGTAGAAGTCTCAATAGTTTTATGGGTGGTTGAAGAAGGAACATTCGGTGTTGTTGTAGAAGTCTCAATAGTTTTCTGTTTGGTTGAAAAAAGCAAATTGGGTCCTGTTGTAGAAGTTTTAGTAGTTTTCTGAGTGGTTGAAGGACTATTCCGTGTTGTTGTAGAAGTCTCAATAGTTTTCTGGGTGGTTGAAGAAGGAACATTCGGTGTTGTTGTAGAAGTCTCAATAGTTTCCAGTGTGATATAAGGACTATTCTGTGCTGTTGAAGAAGTTTCAGTAGTTTTCTGAGTGGCTGAAGGACTATTCCATGCTGTTGTAAAAGTCTCTATAGTTTTCTGGGTGGTTGAAGAAGGAACATTCGGTGTCGTTGTAGAAGTCTCAATAGTTTTTTGAGTGATTGAAGAAAGAACATTCGGTGTCGTTGTAGAAGTTTCAGTAATTTTCTGAGTGGCTGAAGGACTATTCCATGCTGTTGTAATAGCCTCAATAGTTTTCTGGGTGGTTGAAGAAAGAACATTCGGTGTCGTTGTAGAAGTCTCAATAGCTTTCCGAGTCGCTGAAGAAGGAACATTCGGTGTTGTTGTAGAAGTCTCAATAGTTTCCAATGTGCTATAAGGACTATTCTGTGCTGTTGTAGAAGTTTCAGTAGTTTTCTGAGTGGTTGGAGGACTATTCCGTGTTGTTGTAGAAGTCTCAATAGTTTTCTGGGTGGTTGAAGAAGGAACATTCGGTGTCGTTGTAGAAGTCTCAATAGTTTTCTGGGTGGTTGAAGAACTAAAATTCGGTGTTGCTGTAGAAGTCTGAATAGTTTTCTGAGTGGTTGAAGAAGAAATATCCGGTCTTGTTGTAGAAGTCTCAATAGTTTTCTGAGTGGTTGAAGAAGGAATATCCGGTCTTGTTGTAGAAGTCTCAATAGTTTTCTGAGTGGTTGAAGAAGGAATATCCGGTCTTGTTGTAGAAGTCTGAATAGTTTTCTGAGTGGTTGAAGAAGAAATATCCGGTCTTGTTGTAGAAGTCTCAATAGTTTTCTGAGTGGTTGAAGAAGGAATATCCGGTCTTGTTGTAGAAGTCTCAATAGTTTTCTGTTTGGTTGAAGAACGCAAATTGGGTCCTGTTGTAGAAGTTTTAGTAGTTTTCTGGGTGGTTGAAGAAGGAGCATTCGGTGTCGTTGTAGTAGTCTCAATAGTTTTCTGGGTGGTTGAAGAACTAAAATTCGGTGTTGCTGTAGAAGTCTCAATAGTTTTCTTAGTAGTTGAAGAAGGAAGTTTCGGTATTGTTGTAGAAGTCTCAATTGTTTTCTGGGTGGTTGAAGAAGGAACATTCGGTGTTGTTGTAGAAGTCTCAATAGTTTCCTGGGTGGTTGAAGAAGAAACATTCGGTGTCGTTGTAGAAGTTTTAGTAGTTTTCTGAGTGGTTGAAAGACTATTCCGTGTTGTTGTAGAAGTCTCAATAGTTTTCTGGGTGGTTGAAGAAGGAACATTTGGTGTCGCTGTAGAAGTCTCAATAGTTTTCTGTTTGGTTGAAGAAAGCAAATTGGGTCCTGTTGTAGAAGTTTTAGTAGTTTTCTGAGTGGTTGAAGGACTATTCCGTGTTGTTGTAGAAGTCTCAATAGTTTTCTGGGTGGTTGAAGAAGGAACATTCGGTGTTGTTGTAGAAGTCTCAATAGTTTTCTGGGTGGTTGAAGAAGGAACATTCGGTGTCGTTGTAGAAGTTTTAGTAGTTTTCTGAGTGGTTGAAAGACTATTCCGTGTTGTTGTAGAAGTCTCAATAGTTTTCTGGGTGGTTGAAGAAGGAACATTTGGTGTCGCTGTAGAAGTCTCAATAGTTTTCTGTTTGGTTGAAGAAAGCAAGATGGGTCCTGTTGTAGAAGTTTTAGTAGTTTTCTGAGTGGTTGAAGGACTATTCCGTGTTGTTGTAGAAGTCTCAATAGTTTTCTGGGTGGTTGAAGAAAGAACATTCGGTGTCGTTGTAGAAGTCTCGATAGTTTTCTGAGTGGTTGAAGAAAGAACAGTCGGTGTCGTTGTAGAAGTTTCAGTAGTTTTCTGAGTGGCTGAAGGACTATTCCATGCTGTTGTAAAAGTCTCAATAGTTTTCTGGGTGGTTGAAGAAAGAACATTCGGTGTCGTTGTAGAAGTCTCAATAGTTTTCTGGGTGGTTGAAGAAGGAACATTCGGTGTCGTTGTAGAAGTCTCAATAGTATTCTGGGTGGTTGAAGAAGGAACATTTGGTGTTGTTGTAGAAGTCTCAATAGTTTTATGGGTGGTTGAAGAAGGAACATTCGGTGTTGTTGTAGAAGTCTCAATAGTTTTCTGTTTGGTTGAAAAAAGCAAATTGGGTCCTGTTGTAGAAGTTTTAGTAGTTTTCTGAGTGGTTGAAGGACTATTCCGTGTTGTTGTAGAAGTCTCAATAGTTTTCTGGGTGGTTGAAGAAGGAACATTCGGTGTTGTTGTAGAAGTCTCAATAGTTTCCAGTGTGATATAAGGACTATTCTGTGCTGTTGTAGAAGTTTCAGTAGTTTTCTGAGTGGCTGAAGGACTATTCCATGCTGTTGTAAAAGTCTCTATAGTTTTCTGGGTGGTTGAAGAAGGAACATTCGGTGTCGTTGTAGAAGTCTCAATAGTTTTTTGAGTGATTGAAGAAAGAACATTCGGTGTCGTTGTAGAAGTTTCAGTAATTTTCTGAGTGGCTGAAGGACTATTCCATGCTGTTGTAATAGCCTCAATAGTTTTCTGGGTGGTTGAAGAAAGAACATTCGGTGTCGTTGTAGAAGTCTCAATAGCTTTCCGAGTCGCTGAAGAAGGAACATTCGGTGTTGTTGTAGAAGTCTCAATAGTTTCCAATGTGCTATAAGGACTATTCTGTGCTGTTGTAGAAGTTTCAGTAGTTTTCTGAGTGGTTGGAGGACTATTCCGTGTTGTTGTAGAAGTCTCAATAGTTTTCTGGGTGGTTGAAGAAGGAACATTCGGTGTCGTTGTAGAAGTCTCAATAGTTTTCTGGGTGGTTGAAGAACTAAAATTCGGTGTTGCTGTAGAAGTCTGAATAGTTTTCTGAGTGGTTGAAGAAGAAATATCCGGTCTTGTTGTAGAAGTCTCAATAGTTTTCTGAGTGGTTGAAGAAGGAATATCCGGTCTTGTTGTAGAAGTCTCAATAGTTTTCTGAGTGGTTGAAGAAGGAATATCCGGTCTTGTTGTAGAAGTCTGAATAGTTTTCTGAGTGGTTGTAGAAGAAATATCCGGTCTTGTTGTAGAAGTCTCAATAGTTTTCTGAGTGGTTGAAGAAGGAATATCCGGTCTTGTTGTAGAAGTCTCAATAGTTTTCTGTTTGGTTGAAGAACGCAAATTGGGTCCTGTTGTAAAAGTTTTAGTAGTTTTCTGGGTGGTTGAAGAAGGAGCATTCGGTGTCGTTGTAGTAGTCTCAATAGTTTTCTGGGTGGTTGAAGAACTAAAATTCGGTGTTGCTGTAGAAGTCTCAATAGTTTTCTTAGTAGTTGAAGAAGGAAGTTTCGGTATTGTTGTAGAAGTCTCAATTGTTTTCTGGGTGGTTGAAGAAGGAACATTCGGTGTTGTTGTAGAAGTCTCAATAGTTTCCTGGGTGGTTGAAGAAGAAACATTCGGTGTCGTTGTAGAAGTTTTAGTAGTTTTCTGAGTGGTTGAAAGACTATTCCGTGTTGTTGTAGAAGTCTCAATAGTTTTCTGGGTGGTTGAAGAAGGAACATTTGGTGTCGCTGTAGAAGTCTCAATAGTTTTCTGTTTGGTTGAAGAAAGCAAATTGGGTCCTGTTGTAGAAGTTTTAGTAGTTTTCTGAGTGGTTGAAGGACTATTCCGTGTTGTTGTAGAAGTCTCAATAGTTTTCTGGGTGGTTGAAGAAGGAACATTCGGTGTTGTTGTAGAAGTCTCAATAGTTTTCTGGGTGGTTGAAGAAGGAACATTCGGTGTCGTTGTAGAAGTTTTAGTAGTTTTCTGAGTGGTTGAAAGACTATTCCGTGTTGTTGTAGAAGTCTCAATAGTTTTCTGGGTGGTTGAAGAAGGAACATTTGGTGTCGCTGTAGAAGTCTCAATAGTTTTCTGTTTGGTTGAAGAAAGCAAGATGGGTCCTGTTGTAGAAGTTTTAGTAGTTTTCTGAGTGGTTGAAGGACTATTCCGTGTTGTTGTAGAAGTCTCAATAGTTTTCTGGGTGGTTGAAGAAGGAACGTTCGGTGTCGTTGTAGAAGTCTCAATAGTTTTCTGGGTGGTTGAAGAACTAAAATTCCGTGTTGCTGTAGAATTCTCAATAGTTTTCTGGGTGGTTGAAGAACGCAAATTCGGTCCTGTTTTAGAAGTTTCAGTAGTTTTCTGAGTGGTTGAACGACTATTCCGTGTTGTTGTAGAAGTCTCAATAGTTTTCCGTGTGGTTGAAGGACTATTCAGCGTTGTTGTAGAAGTTTCAATAGTTTCCAGTGTGGTAGAAGGACTATTCGGTGCTGTTGTAGAAGTTTCAGTAGTTTTCTGAGTGGTTGAAAAAGAACTAAACGGTAGTGTTGTTGAAGTCTCAGTCGTTTTCTGGGTGGATGAAGAAGGACTATTCGGTGTTGTTGTAGAAGTCTCAATAGTTGCGTCAGTTTTTGAGAATGGTATGCCTGTTGTTCTTGCTGTAGAAATCTGATTTGTTTTCTGGGTGGTTGAGGAATGAAAGTTGGTTGATGTTGCAGTAGACTCTCCGGTTATTTGAGTGGATATGGATGGAATAATGGTTGATATAGTAGGCCTAGTAGGTGAGGCATTTGTCTGCGTAAGTTTGGAAGGAATACTGGTGGCTGTTGTAGAAGTCTCCGCAATTTTCAGGGTGGTCGAAGCGGAAATATTGGGTGATGTTGTAGAAGTCTCAGTAATCTCAATAGATATGTGGGTATTTGAGTGGGGAATGTTGATTTCTCCCGTAGAATGCTCAGGTATTTTATTAGTGATTGATAGAGGGCTATTTGTTGGGGCCGAATATGTCTCAGTAGTATTCTGGGAAGTTGATGAGGGAATATTAGTTCTTGTTGTAGAAGATTCGGTTATTTTCTGGAAGGTTGAGAAAGGAATACTCGTTGCTGTTGTAAACGGCTCAGTGGTCTGCCCAGTGGTTATGGCATGAATGGTAGTTACAGTATTAGTGGATTCCACAGTTGTTTGCATGCCTGAGGATAGAACAGTGATTGGTGCAGTAGTCGATACAGTAGCTGTCTGAATGGAAGGAGCAATGCTTGTTGTTGTAGAAGTTGATATAGAAGTTTCCTGAGTGGTTGTGGAAGAAACAGTGCTTGCTGCGGTAGTTGATTCAGTAGTTGATTCAATGGCTGTCATGGTGCTTGAAGAACGAAGAGTGCTAGTTTTAGTAGGTGATTCAGTAGCTGTCAGGGTGCTTGAAGAACGAAGAGTGCTAGTTTTAGTAGGTGATTCAGTAGCTGTCAGGGTGCTTGAAGAACGAAGAGTGCTAGTTTTAGTAGGTGATTCAGTAGCTGTCAGGGTGCTTGAAGAACGAAGAGTGCTAGTTTTAGTAGGTGATTCAGTAGCTGTCAGGGTGCTTAAAGACGGAAGAGTGCTAGTTTCAGTAGTTGATTCAGTAGCTGTCAGGGTGCTTGAAGAAGGAAGAGTGCTAGTTTTAGTAGGTGATTCAGTAGCTGTCAGGGTGCTTGAAGAAGGAAGAGTGCTAGTTTTAGTAGGTGATTCAGTAGCTGTCAGGGTGCTTGAAGAACGAAGAGTGCTAGTTTTAGTAGGTGATTCAGTAGCTGTCAGGGTGCTTGAAGAAGGAAGAGTGCTAGTTTCAGTAGTTGATTCAGTAGCTGTCAAGGTGCTTGAAGAAGGAAAAGTGCTAGTTTTAGTAGTTGATTCAGTAGTTGTCTGAGTGCTTGAAGAAGGCGGAGTGCTAGTTTTAGTAGTCGATTCAGTAGTTGTTTGAGTGCTTGCAGAAATCGGAGTGGTAGTTTTAGTAGGTGATTCAGTAGCTGTCAGGGTGCTTGAAGAACGAAGAGTGCTAGTTTTAGTAGGTGATTCAGTAGCTGCCGGGGTGCTTGAAGAAGGAAGAGTGCTAGTTTTAGTAGTTGTTTCAGTAGCTGTCAGGGTGCTTGAAGAAGGAAGAGTGCTAGTTTCAGTAGTTGATTCAGTAGCTGTCAGGGTGCTTGTAGAAGGCGGATTGCTAGTTTTAGTAGTTGATTCGTTAGTTGTGTGAGTGCTTGAAGAAGGCGGAGTGCTAGGTTTATTCGTTAAGTCAATAGTTGTCTGAGTGCTTGAAAAAAGAAGTGTGCTTGCTGTGGTAGTTGATTCAGTAGTTGTCTGAGTGGTTGAAGAAGGCGGAGTGCTAGTTTTAGTAGTTGATTCAGTAGTTGTCAGGGTGCTTGAAGAAGGAAGAGTGCTAGTTTTAGTAGTTGATTCAGTTGTTGTCTGAGTGCTTGAAGAAGGCGGAGTGCTAGTTTTAGTAGTTGATTCAGTAGCTGTCAGGGTGCTTGAAGAACGAAGAGTGCTAGTTTTAGTAGGTGATTCAGTAGCTGTCAGGGTGCTTGAAGAAGGAAGAGTGCTAGTTTCAGTAGTTGATTCAGTAGCTGTCAGGGTGCTTGAAGAAGGAAGAGTGCTAGTTTTAGTAGTTGCATCAGTAGCTGTCAGGGTGCTTGTAGAAGGCGGATTGCTAGTTTTAGTAGTTGATTCGTTAGTTGTGTGAGTGCTTGAAGAAGGCGGAGTGCTAGGTTTAGTCGTTAAGTCAATAGTTGTCTGAGTGCTTGAAAAAGGAAGTGTGCTTGCTGTGGTAGTTGATTCAGTAGTTGTCTGAGTGGTTGAAGAAGGCGGAGTGCTAGTTTTAGTAGTTGATTCAGTAGCTGTCAGGGTGCTTGAAGAAGGAAGAGTGCTAGTTTTAGTAGTTGATTCAGTTGTTGTCTGAGTGCTTGAAGAAGGCGGAGTGCTAGTTTTAGTAGTTGATTCAGTAGCTGTCAGGGTGCTTGAAGAAGGAAGAGTGCTAGTTTTAGTAGTTGATTCGTTAGTTGTCTGAGTGCTTGAAGAAGGCGGAGTGCTAGTTTTAGTTGTTAGTTCAGTTGTTGTCTGAGTGCTTGAAAAAAGCGGAGTGCTAGTTATAGTAGTTGATTCAGTAGTTGTCTGAGTGCTTGAAAAAGGCGGAGTGCTAGTTTTAGTGGTAGATTCAGTAGTTGTCTGAGTGCTTGAAGAAGGCGGAGTGCTAGTTTTAGTAGTTGATTCAGTAGTTGTCTGAGTGCTTGAAGAAGGCGGAGTGCTAGTTTGAGTTGTTGATTCAGTAGTTATCTGAGTGCTTGAAGTAGGAAAAGTGCTAATTTTAGTGGTTGATTCAGTAGTTGTCTGAGTGCTTGAAGAAGGCGGAGTGCTAGTTTTAGAAGCTGATTCAGTAGTTGTCTGAGTGCTTGAAGAAGGCGGAGTGCTAGTTTGAGTAGTTGATTCAGTTGTTGTCTGAGTGCTTGAAGAAGGCGGAGTGCTAGTTATAGTAGTTGATTCAGTAGTTGTCTGAGTGCTTGAGGAAGGCGGAGTGCTAGTTTGAGTTGTTGATTCAGTAGTTGTTTGAGTGCTTGAAAAAGGCGGAGTGGTAGTTTTAGTAGTTGTTTCAGTAGTTGTTTGAGTGCTTGAAGAAGGCGGAGTGGTAGTTTTAGTAGTTGTTTCAGTAGTTGTCTGAGTGCTTGAAGAAGCCGGAGTACTAGTTTTAGTGGTAGATTCAGTAGCTGTCTGAGTGCTTGAAGAAGGCGGTGTGCTAGTTTTAGTAGTTGATTCAGTAGTTGTCTGAGTGCTTGAAGAAGGCGGAGTGCTAGTTTTAGTGGTAGATTCAGTAGCTGTCTGAGTACTTGAAGAAGGCGGAGTGCTAGTTTGAATTGTTGATTCAGTAGTTGTTTGAGTGCTTGAAGAAGGCGGAGTGCTAGTTATAGTAGTTGATTCAGTAGTTGTCTGAGTGCTTGAAGAAGGCGGAGTGCTTGTTATAGTAGTTGATTCAGTAGTTATCTGAGTGCTTGAAGAAGGCGGAGTGCTAGTTTGAGTTGTTGATTCAGTAGTTATCTGAGTGCTTGAAGAAGGAAAAGTGCTAGTCTTAGTAGTTGATTCAGTAGTTGTCTGAGTGCTTGAAGAAGGAAGAGTGCTAATTTTAGTGGTTGATTCAGTAGTTGTCTGAGTGCTTGAAGAAGGCGGAGTGCTAGTTTTAGAAGCTGATTCAGTAGTTGTCTGAGTGCTTGAAGAAGGCGGAGTGCTAGTTATAGTGGTAGATTCAGTAGCTGTCTGAGTGCTTGAAGAAGGCGGAGTGCTAGTTTTAGTGGTAGGTTCAGTAGTTGCCTGAGTACTTGAAGAAGGCGGAGAGCTGGTTTGAGTAGTTGATTCAGTAGTTGTCTGAGTGCTGGAAGAAGGAAGAGTGCTAGTTTTAGTGGTAGATTCAGTAGTTGTCTGCGTGCTTGAAGAAGGCGGAGTGCTAGTTATAGTAGTTGATTCAGTAGTTATCTGAGTGCTTGAAGAAGGAAAAGTGCTAGTCTTAGTAGTTGATTCAGTAGTTGTCTGAGTGCTTGAAGAAGGAAGAGTGCTAGTTTTAGTGGTAGGTTCAGTAGTTGTCTGAGTACTTGAAAAAGGCGGAGAGCTGGTTTGAGTAGTTGATGCAGTAGTTGTCTGAGTGCTGGAAGAAGGAAGAGTGCTAGTTTTAGTGGTAGATTCAGTAGTTGTATGCGTGCTTGAAGAAGGCGGAGTGCTAGTTTTAGTGGTAGGTTCAGTAGTTGTCTGAGTACTTGAAGAAGGCGGAGAGCTGGTTTGAGTAGTTGATGCAGTAGTTGTCTGAGTGCTGGAAGAAGGAAGAGTGCTAGTTTTAGTGGTAGATTCAGTAGTTGTCTGAGTGCTTGAAGAAGGCGGAGTGCTAGTTTGAGTTGTTGATTCAGTAGTTGTTTGAGTGCTTGAAGAAGGCGGAGTGCTAGTTTGAGTTGTTGATTCAGTAGTTGTCTGAGTGCTTGAAGAAGGCGGAGTGCTAGTTTGAGTTGTTGATTCAGTAGTTGTCTCAGTGCTTGAAGAAGGCGGAGTGCTAGTTTTAGTTGTTAGTTCAGTTGTTGTCTGAGTGCTTGAAGAAGGCGGAATACTAGTTTGAGTTGTTGATTCAGTAGTGTTCTGAGTGCTTGAAGAAGGCGGAGTGCTAGTTTTAGTGGTGGATTTAGTAGTTGTCTGAGTGCTTGAAGAAGGAGGAGTGCTAGTTTTAGTGGTAGTTACAGTAGTTGTATAGGTTCTTGAAGACGGCGGAGTGCTAGTTTGAGTTGTTGATTTAGTAGTTGTCTGAGTGCTTGAAGAAGGCGGAGTGCTGGTTTTAGTAGTTGATTCAGTAGTTGTCTGAGTGCTTGAAGAAGACGGAGTGCTAGTTTTAGTAGTTGTTTCAGTAGTTGTCTGAGTGCTTGAAGAAGTCGGAATGCTAGTTTTAGTAGTTGATTCAGTAGTTGTCTGAGTGCTTGAAGAAGGCGGAGTGCTAGTTTTAGTAGGTGATTCAGTAGTTGTCTGAGTGCTTGAAGAAGACGGAGTGCTAGTTTTAGTAGTTGTTTCAGTAGTTGTCTGAGTGCTTGAAGAAGTCGGAATGCTAGTTTTAGTAGTTGATTCAGTAGTTGTCTGAGTGCTTGAAGAAGGCGGAGTGCTAGTTTTAGTAGGTGATTCAGTAGTTGTCTGAGTGCTTGAAGAAGGCGGAGTGCTAGTTTTAGTAGTTGTTTCAGTAGTTGTCTGAGTGCTTGAAGAAGGCGGAGTGCTGGTTTTAGTAGTTGATTCAGTAGTTGTATGAGTGCTTGAAGAAGGCGGAGTGCTAGTTTTAGTAGGTGATTCAGTAGTTGTCTGAGTGCTGGAAGAAGGCGGAATGCTAGTTTTAGTAGTTGGTTCAGTAGTTGTTTGAGTGCTTGAAGAAGGCGGAGTGCTAGTTTTAGTAGTTGATTCAGTGGTTGTGTGAGTGCTTGAAGAAAGAGGAGTGCTAGTTTTAGTAGATGATTCAGTTGTTGTCTGATTACCTGAGGAAGGAGCAATGCTTTTTGTAGTAGTTGATTCAGAAGCTGTCTGAGAACTTGAAGAAATAACAGCACGTTGTGTAGTATTTGATTCAGCAGTTGTTTGAGTACTTGATGAAGGAAAAGTGCTCTCTGAGGGAGTTGATTCAGCCGTATATATAGTTGGTTTAGTGTTTGAAGAAGGAACAGTGCTCGGTGTAGTATTTGAATCAGTAGCAGTTTGAATGCTTGAAAAAGGAGCAACGCTTCTTGTGGTATTTGATTCAGTTGTTGTCTGAGTGCTTGAGGTAGGAACTAAACTTGTAGGAATAGTTGATTCAGTAGTTGTCTGGGTGCTTGAGGAAGTAACAATGTCCTTTGTTGGAGCTGATTGAGTAGTTGGCATAGTGGTTGAGTAAGGATCGATGGTTGTTGTTTCGGTGGGCTTTATAGTCGTCTCTGTGGTTGTTGTGGGAGTATTGGTTAGTCTTGCAAATGACTCGGTATTTTTACTCGTGGATGTGGAACGAATTCTGCGCGTTGCTGCAACAGACTCTGTGGTCGTCTGAGTTGTTCTTATGGAAGGAATACTGATTGTTTGAGTGTTTGAGGAAAGAATGCTGATTGGTGTTGCGGTTGTTGCAGTTAGTTCGGTAGATGTATGAGCTGTCGATGGAGAAAGATTGATTGCAGTTGTCCTATTGTTTGCTGAGAGAACGTTGCTTGTTGGTTTTGGCTCATTTGATATTTGGCTGGCTGCATTGGATGTGAACTCGGTAAGTGATTGATTGGTTGCGGGAGGAATATTGATTGTGGTTCTTGTGGTCTTATTGGTAGGTAGTGTGGTTGAGGGAGGAAGAATGATTGTTGTTCTTGTGGTCTTATTGGTAGGTAGTGTGGTTGAGGGAGGAATATTGATTGTGATTCCTGGGCTCTCAGTTGTAGGCAGTGTGGTTGAGGGAGGAATATTGCTTGTTGATCTTGTAGTCTCACTGGTAGGTAGTGTAGTTGAGGGAGGAATATTGATTGTTGTTCTTGTGGTCTCAGTGGTAGGCAGTGTGGTTGAAGGAGGAATATTGATTGTGGTTCTTGCAGTCTCACTGGTAGGTAGTGTAGTTGAGGGAGGAATATTGATTGTGATTCCTGGGCTCTTAGTTGTAGGCAGTGAGGTTGAGGGAGGAATATTGATTGTGATTCCTGGGCTCTCAGTTGTAGGCAGTGTGGTTGAGGGAGGAATATTGATTGTGGTTCTTGCAGTCTCACTGGTAGGTAGTGTAGTTGAGGGAGGAATATTGATTGTTGTTCTTGTAGTCTCACTGGTAGGTAGTGTAGTTGAGGGAGGAATATTGCTTGTTGATCTTGTAGTCTCACTGGTAGGTAGTGTAGTTGAGGGAGGAATATTGATTGTTGTTCTTGTGGTCTCACTGGTAGGTAGTGTAGTTGAGGGAGGAATATTGATTGTTGTTCTTGTGGTCTCACTGGTAGGTAGTGTAGTTGAGGGAGGAATATTGATTGTTGATCTTGTAGTCTCACTGGTAGGTAGTGTGGTTGAGTGAGGAATACCGATTGTTGTCTTAGTTAGTGTGGTAGAAGACTCACGATACACCTGCTTTGTTGTAGAAGGATCAATTAATGTTGTCGATGTAGATTCAGTTTTTATCTTACTTGTCGCAAAATTGGTATTGGTAGTAAAAGTTCTTATAGTAGGCTTAGAAGTTGTCCTCACAGTGACAGGCAGAAAACCGCTGACATTTAACCTTCCTTCATTTGTTGTTAAAGGTAGTTTGTCAGAGGTAGGCCTACTATTTCCTGTTAACACCGGTGTCGTAGTATAATTCGGTTGAAGCTCTGATTGCGCGTTTTCAGCGGTAGTTGAGGATGACTTAGAACTAAAAATTGTAGATTCAGCTCCGATTTGCTGCGTTGGTTGAAATTGCCCATTGTCTTCAGTGTTTAGGTCAGGACGACCAGTGAAGTTAGTCAGCACTAACTCTTGCGTTGTTGCAACTGATGACAGCAGACTCTGTGCAGGACTGGATTGCGCATTTTGTGTAGTCGATACAGCTTCAAAATAGTTTGCATCTTCTGTCACTTGCCTTGCAGATTCTGTGCTGTTTAGCATATCTTGCTGCTCCTCTGTAGTCCCACTCCAAGACGGATGTAAAGTCTCGCTGGTCTTCGCCAATGATGATGTCAACCGTGCATTTGAACTTGACTTAAAAGTTGACGTGAAGCTTGGTTGATCATTTCCGATGATGTCGGAATTCGAGAAATTGTTCAGTTTTGCGGTTAGACTGGTTCTGGTCGTATCTGAATAATTGTCAGTGGAGTTCGAGGTTGAATATGCGTCCGTTTTGCCAAAGACAGAAGTGACTTTGGAAGTTGGAGAAACAATTGCTGTGGATAATATGGATGATTGTTCAGAAAGCAATGACGACAGTTCTGGAACTGCATCAGTAGAGATGCTACCTGAAGAAGTGTTGCTGCTGTCTCTAATCTCAGCTGGCCGAATACTAGTTTGCAAAGTCTGCCTGTGAGGTCTAGTTGAAAGACTTGTAGATGACTTTGAGAGTGACATAGTGCTGCGAAGTTGTGGAGAGTTGTTAGCAGATGAAATTTGTCTATCATTGCTAGTGATTGAAATTTGCATAGTACCGGTACTGTTAGTATACCTGTTAGTAGACCTACGGGTAGTTAAAGGTTGTGTAGTATTTTTAGTAACTGAAATTTGTGGAGTAGGCCGACGGCTAGTAATTGAAATCTGTGCAGGATTTTTAGTAGGCCTGGTTGAAATTAGTGTGGTACTTTCAGCAGATAAAGTTTGTGTCGGATTTGTAGTAAACGAAATTTGCGTAGTATTGTTAGTAGTTGAAATCTCAATAGAGTCGCTAGTTGCATTGCAACAAGCGGGTGCAGAGGTACCATTAAGGCTCTCGTCTGATTTTGGGGCGGTACTAGAACCCCATAAATTTTCTGTTGTTTCGATAATGGCTGAGGGTGTTTCAATGTTTCCATGCGTCAATAATTCTGCAGTTCTCGTGTCTTTGGTGTCCACGTCTAAGTCTGTCGTTGTCGTCGTTGTCAACCGTCTAGGTTTACCTGATGTCTGGGGTTTAATTGTCAGCGTAGGGTTCTGTCTGGTTGAGAGGAAGTTTATTGAAGTTGCAGGTGACGTAGCTTCTGAGGTTGTTGTAGTCGACGTTGATTCAATCGGTATTGGACGACTGCAGTTTTCTGAAAATATACATAGACAGTTGATGTAGCGCATAGATGTAGCCTATGTATGTCTAGTATGCATACACAAGTGTCTCATAAAATAATGTGTGCCGACACTTTATTGTCGTAGTGACGCAGTATTTTATGACGTCTGTAGTTAAGTACCTCCTAAAAGCGCTGCTTCGCACGAAGACCTATAGTGAATTCCTGTATGTATGTAAGTATGTATGTATGTATGTATGTATGTATGTATGTATGTATGTATGTATGTATGTATGTATGTATGTATGTATGTATGTATGTATGTATGTATGTATGTATGTATGTATGTATGTATGTATGTATGTATGTATGTATGTATGTATGTATGTGTGTATGTATGTATGTACGTGTGTATGTATCTGTACGAACGACATTGGACCGTCCACCTATAAGAGAGCAATGAAGACAGATTGATAGGCTGATCGAATGGCAGACAGACAAACAGACAGACAGATACACAGAATGATAGACAGCAGAAGGCAGACGGAGAAAGGCAGACAGACAAAGAGTTGATGTAATCGAATTGCCTATGTAAATTTTTGTGGTGGCACAACAATAAATAATTATACGGTATTTAACTGGTTTAGCAATTAAGAGCTAACTAACTACAAACCGAAATCGTCCGCAATAAACAGTTCCAAGTGGTCGATTGTCAGCTGACTAGAGTTCCGCATGTCCGAACTACCGGACAGCAACACCGTTTGAGTGAGGAATCCACCACTAGACACAGGAAACGACACGGTTACGAAGTCTGTGCCGTCGACATTGGTATTTCCAAAGATGGCGTCCAGTTCGATGGTTTGCGAATACTGCAAAACAATTCATGTTGATCTTTGAAAAACGGCATATCTATAATATCGGGGGACAGATAGAAGGAGTATTTAATTGCATGATAATGATACGAATATTCTTTAGTTGACCAATTTCTGCTCGCATTTTGGTGTATAGAATGGTAGTAAACGTATAATCGTAGAATTGACCAAGAGAGTAAAATGTTGTGTTGAATCAATAAATTTACAATAAAGTGTGAGAATTTGTGTGGAAAAATAAATGGAGGAGGGGTCTATGATCCACTTGAAAATGGAATTTACCTAGAAATTGCCATCTAATTTTCCAATAAACCTATTAAAAGGTTGAAGACAGTCTTTAGACAGAAGACCTACGTCAACAAATTCAACAAAATATGTGTTGCCGCACAAAACTTACAAATCCCCGGCGCAACGTAAACTTCAGAGTTAAACTTTGGCTAACTTAATTAGGGTTTCCGATAGAGGTTGATACGTCTAGTATGGATGTATAATGTACCGTACATCATCGCCTAAGAGTATCCAATAACACATAGCGCCGTATTATAATAGTAGTAGAGATGGCCTACATTCCGAATATTATGGAATAACGTCACAAAAGAAGTTATTACGTTGTGCAGACAACGACAAAAAATTAAAATTTAATTATGGCAAAGCATTATGCTTCCGCAACGTCTATGCTGCTTAGATAGGCCTAACCATGGCTAACTTTAGGCCTATACGTTTCTACTCATCACAATTATTAATGTCAACGTAGTCTTCTGAACATAATTATTCATTTTTATGGTTTTGATTTGTAAATCGCAAGTAGCCTATACCACAAATACCAATAATGTAAGCTAGCTTAATATTATTACCTTGTAAATAATTGAAAACTTGAGGTCACAGCCAGGCACTCTCGAAAAATCACTATTATGCTTAAGGTTAGTTTCCTTCCGATTAAAAAACACAAATAAACTGCTTAAACTGGTCAAAAATGTTGCAAATAAATTTAGTTTGAAGAATTTCGCATGTGTAGTGCTCTTCCGAGTTCAGCTCATAATTGAATTTAACTAAGATTGGAAGTAGGTTAACTGTGGTGATGCACAATTCACAGAAAAGAAATGCGAAGAGCAGATAATATGCAAGTGCAATTTAATATCTGGTTTCTAACCTGACTATTTTTCACTTGGTCTTGCAGACGAAGGTTGATTATAGACGTCTTGTTGCGCATTTCCTTCAAGCAATCAGTCAGTAGGAATAACCGGACGAATACGATCGTCTTTCTTTGAGGCAGACTGAGGCTGTATGTATTGCAGCCTTTCAACAACAGACAACCACCTGAGCTGGGAGCAGAAGTGACCAGCACCAGGCTGCACCAACTCGGCTGCACAGATGATCTCACCGGAAAAGCAACAATGGAATCGTCTGAAAAAGAAATTATTGCAATTAATGGCTTCTGTAGCGCCCGTTTCCAATGCACCAAAGACACCAACCGATGGGGTTCAGGAAGGACTTAATCGGGTCAATATCCAGATCGTCAGAGTTGCATGTGGCGGATTATTGAAAGATATACAATATACATGCACACATACATACATACATACATACATACAAACATACATACATACATACATACAAACAGCCAATACATACATACATACATACATACATACATACATACATACATACATACATACATACATACATACATACATACATACATACATACATACATACATACATACATACATACATACATACATTCACATACATACTTACATACATACATACATACATACATACATACATACATACATACATACATACATACATACATACACACACACACACACACATACATACATACATACATACATACATACATACATACATACATACATACATACATACATACATACATACATACATACATACATACATACATACATACATACATACATACATACATACATACATACATACATACATACATACATACATACATACATACATACATACATACATACATACATACATGCACACTTGCATACGTACATTGATGCATGTACAATGTACATACATTATTCATTGCCACAATAAGGCAACACATAATAGAGCCCTGTTAAAAGATCGCAAATACGACGGTGGGCTTTTATGTGTTGCTACAGCGCAGCAGAGTAGAGCATAACAATAAAAGCATTCGAATATTAAAAGGTGGGACCGCCAATTGAAAGGCTTGCTTACATTTAGGCGTTAGCAGTTGAAGTTTCTGAAAGACTAGGAGACCAGTGTTTGATGGATCGCTGTAGGTGATGTTGACACCCGCCGTTAGGACTCGATAGATGTCAAAAGTAAACCAACATGACCCATCGTCACCTGCAGATTCAGTCTCGCTCAGGTTTGCCAACACCTGCAATTATTATAATAATTTTTTTATGAGTACAATAATTCCTGTACCATTTCCTACATTGTTTTTGGTTTTTGCGTTCACGTGGGAAAGGAGAGAAATTTTAGCCATGCTTTATTAGGCTACACCATTCTTATTTCTATCATGTTTCAATACGAACCCGGAACAAAACAATAATATTGCTGCTATTACCCCATATGGTGCCTATAAGCCCATTTATGTTACCGGTAGTCTACCGGTATACTGATTGCCTTTTCTCACTTGGATTTATCAAACGAATATACATTGTAATTATAGCCTAATATTATATATAATTATGTGTAGGCCTATACTGCAGCATAGTCTATAATGACTTTTAACGCTAATATTTTTTAAATTTTGTTCAACGTGCGATTCAATTTGTACGTTTTATTACCAATTATTACTTCACTTCAAGGTATTATAATGATGTTTAGACTATGCCGCATTGTGCCATTGCAAGCAGAGCAATAGGTCCAAAGAAAATACTTACTTACTTACTTACTTACTTCTTCGAAAGCTCGTTTTGGCTAAGCGGCGCCTAGGCCCCCGAATTGGCCCGAAACCTTCTCTGGTTAGGCCTAGATTAAATGTTAACTCCTACTACTTCGCACTAAAACTTCGCCTGTCGGACTATATATAGGCCCTACACTTCCACACGAAGAATTGACTGTCCGACTAATTTTCTTTACACGAAAAATGTCCGAAGAAATGCTGATCACCAGCACCGTGACGACTAGGCCTAAACGTCCGCCATCATACACAGTCAACCATCGAACTTCGTTCTTGTCGTTTCTGCTGCCTCCCAGTGCGCATGCGTAGCAGACGACAATTTTTACCGCGCGGTCTTCTAACGTTGAGATCGTCTAATTAGAATGAATGAATGAATGAATGAATGAATGAATGAATGAATGAATGAATGAATGAATGAATGAATGAATGAATGAATGAATGAATGAATGAATGAATGAATGAACGAATGAATGAATGAATGAAATTAAATGAATGAATGAATTACGGTAATTAATTAATTAATTAATTAATTAGGTATCTCACCGTGCTCTTCGTGTTCCCACCGTTACTTCCATCGAAGTAAACAGTCAACGTCATAGAAGAAAGACCTTGGCACGGTGCCAGCCTGTAGCGCCCCATAGCGACGTAGACCGGCGTATCGAACGATGCGCTAATCCATCGTAAGATGTTGCCAACTGGTTTCCATGGAAACGACGGCAGCAGCGGCGGCAGAGACGGGTTTGAGATGAGATCGGGGAGTCCATTTATCGGCGTGAAATAGTCTGGTAGAAAACATGAATGGCAACGTATGTACATGTATGAATGTAGCCTACTTTAGCTGCTACCTAGGGAATGCAGGAAAAAACTAAACAAGGGCTCTCCGGGATTCGAACCGCGTACCGTAGGCACTTCAAGCCAGATACATGTAATTATCTATTGCACTAACCTTCCTCTCTATTCACGCAGGTTATTTGAGTTTAACGTTAAACAGGATGAGGATTGCTGGGGTTGATGGTCGCAATCCCCTTGTCTTTCTCAGAGACCCTCAGAAGTCCTCTTTTCACACTTAAACTTCACGTGGAGCATAGTCTGGCCACATACAGTTATTTTTTTTGCAATTCCCTTACTGACATGAAAGTGCTAATTAATTATAGAAGAACTACCCAACAAAGAATTGGTCATTGCACTAAGCAGTTAGGCCTAACTGTTGCTCAAGTTGCCAGTATTATCGCTAGAATTTTAAGATAAGCATTGAATGACTACCAATCAACAGCGTCAAAGTTTAACACAGACAGGTCTATGACTGCAGTGAATATTGGTCTACTTAGGCGCATTCCCTTACGACCTTTATTGGTCCTATAATTATGGTAGCCTACCCTAAACGGCTGAGCATTATGAAGTTCGTTTTGGTATAATATAATTATATCCTACTGCCACGTGAATTAATTTTTCCTGTATGCTATTGTAATTAACAATTAACTTCTATTGCGCCATCGTATTACGCAGAATGTACCGATGACGCTCCAAATATGAAGCCATAATCAGGTCAGTTTTAGGCTATCCATCAAAATCAGTAGGCTATGTAGGCCTAAGACAGAGAGGAAAGGCTGTTGTGTTGGGTTAGTCATATCAGTTAAACGTATGCCTACCGTAGATGGAATGCTGCTCGACGGTTGGCGGACAAAGCTGGAAGCCAGTCTTGAAGAGGGTCCAGAAAGTTATGGCCAGTATCGAAAAGAAGAAGGACTGCATTCTGAAACAATACACAAAATACAATAGGATAGGCCTATTCCTATGTAATACAACTGACCTGTGGCAATTCAGTAAGGTAGTGGCAGTGTTTAATCTAGACGTCTCTGGGGGGGGGGAAAAGTTCCCCCCCCCAGGATTGACATTTCCCCCCCCCCAGAAAATTTGACAAAATGATATTGGTTTTTAGTTACTATTTTCATCGTTGTTTTATATGAAATGTTATAATATACCGTGATGTTATTTACTATTATACGATTATTTATTATTTACTATTATTATATAGGATACTATCATGTTGCAATTAGTATAACTTACTGTATATATTTGTATAAACACTATTTTTGCACAACTAAAAACAGATATGATGTCCACACCAGAAAATTTGACAAAATGCTTATAGTTTTAGTTGCTGTTTACATCATCGTATTATGTGAATTGTTATATTATACATTAATATTATTTATTATTATATGGTCAATGGTTATAATGTTATTATTTACTATTATAATATATGACACAATCCTGCTAAAATGATAATAACTTACTGCTAATATTTGTTCAAATACTACTTTTGTACAACTGAATGGTGGTATCCTTCAAATTTTAAACTGTAGGCCTAAAATTTCAAAATGTTTGGTCCTATTATTTGAACACATATATAGTAAAACTTAAAAACAACATCATTACTACACATGGTTTCTTGAATTTGGCACCGTTAGTTTATTAGTTTTTGGTTGGTTTGTGTACCATTAAATATGATTAATTTTCAGAAAGTATGTCCTGGTCAGCAATTCAGGACCATCTTGGGAACAGGGTTAAACTGATATAGTGCTGAAAAGTCAGCTTATAGGCTACTATTATATTCATGTCTGCATTTATTCATTAGAATAACTCAGCAACAGGAGAACTGAGCTACTGAACTCCATACATAAAGATATTTTTATTGTAATTATAATCATTATTATAATTAGATCCTAAAACACTTTTTTTATCAGTACTGAATAGTCTAATGGAGTTATTTTGCTAAAATGGCACCTTAAAAGAGGAGGCCTACCATTACAGTGTGGAAATAACCCCCCTCCCCCAAAAAATATTTGTTAAGTGTTGCTTATATTTATTGATGTCCACTCTTATAAGCACTGAAAAGTGTACAGGCAGTTTGTTAAGATGACACCTTAAAATGCTGCCATTGCAATGTGGAAATTCAAAAAGTTTCTGATGGGGCTCTGAAAAAGTACAGGTATTTTGTTAAGATGGTACCTTAAAATGCTACCATTGCAATGTGGAAATTCAAAAAGTTTCTGATGGGGCTCTGAAAAAGTACAGGTATTTTGTTAAGATGGTACCTTAAAATGCTACCATTGCAATGTGAAAATTCAAAAAGTTTCTGATGGGGCTCTGAAAAAGTACAGGTATTTTGTTAAGATGGTACCTTAAAATGCTACCATTGCAATGTGGAAATTCAAAAAGTTTCTGATGGGGCTCTGAAAAAGTACAGGTATTTTGTTAAGATGGTACCTTAAAATGCTACCATTGCAATGTGGAAATTCAAAAAGTTTCTAATGGGGAGGGGCACATCCCCCTCCCCATACCCCTCCTTCTGCGGGTCTCGGCGCTACGCGCCTCACGAGCGTCCTTCGGACGCTCGATTGTCTCCCCCCCCCAGAAACCTGAATTCCCCCCCCAGCGGGCGGGGACTAGATTAAACACTGGGTAGTGGGACCCACAGTGTAATGAATGCCTAAGTAAGACAACCCAGAAATTACGAAAACTTTCTTAATTTCTTGACAGGCTTGACCTAGCAGCCCTATTTGTGTATATCTGACGCAAGAAAACGTAGACCTATGTAAGCTATGCCTACTTGCTAGAGCGGCAAAATAGCCTCAAGACTGCAATCAGAGGCGCTCCCGACTACAGCGGGGATACAGGATCGGAGTTTCACGCCGAAGCACATGAGCAACTGCGACTCTTGCTCAGGGTCTCTACCGGTACACGGTGGCTTGAGTTGAATTCGAACCCGCAACCTTCCGGCTCCAAGGCACCGAACATATCCACTACACCACTGCGAAGGCTACATCAGACACATTAGACCGCCAATTGACACCATTGGATCGGAACAGCCTGAGGTTCGGGTCCACTATTCCGAAGGTCCACTATTCCGAACCCTAACCCTGAACCTAACCCTAAACCTAACTATAACCCTAACTCACCTCAACCCTAACCATAACCATAAACCATAACCCTAACCCACCACAACCCTAACCATAACCCCAAGCCTAACAATAACCCTAACCCACCTCAACCATAACCATAACCCTAACCCTCTTCCAACCTTAACCCTAACCATAACCATAAACCTAATCCTAACCCACCCAACCCACTCTAACCCCAACTCTAACCCTAACCCACTGTAGCTTTAACCACCAAGGATAACGAAAAATATAGCGGATATTCGGAATAGTGGACCTTCGGAATAGTGGACCCTCGGAATAGCGGGCCGTTACCGGGCCGGGTGTCAAGTGAACGTGGAGAGGAATTAGATGAATAGCTGGTTCCAAGAAAAACACGAGTGCTGTGCATATGAAAAGTTCGGACCACAATGGGTAAATCCAGATCCTCTGTTTGCATAGGTCCCTCTATGGAATGGACTTCCCTCCCCCCTTCTCGACGATCTACCATTTTGTCTGGTGGCATCTCTGCTGCCTATTTCACCTTGAAACCTTTCTTTTCTATCGGAGTAGGCTACCTTGCATTATCGCACACTGAGGGAAGCCAATGATCCTTCCAGCAGGACCGTGCAAAAGCTAAATAATACCTTGCATTGTGAACGCTTCCAAAAGGCTCAAGCGTTTTATCCATGTGCATTGTGCATTGTTCACGTGAAAAACAAACCACTTCATACATTTAGGCAAGTACATTTAGACTTTAGAAGATATTGCCTATAATAGGCTAATTTGAATCTGCATTTAGGGTGGTAAATGTAGACACACTAGGTCTAGTAATTTCAACAGGCATGGAATTCCATCAACTTTTAAACTTGATGTGAGTGAATGCAGCGAAATTATCGGCGACATTTCGTGCACAGGCTTACGGTTAAAGAAATAAGTTTTAGCTTAATGCAATATTGAAGCAATATTGACGGCAAAAGACTACAATCGGACCATCGTTCTTTAGGCCAAGCTGGCCAACTATAAGCCTACGTCAGAAGAGACGGAACTACATGTAAGCTACTTACCCAAACTGATCGCATGCATTCTAAAACTCATATCCACGGGACATGTAATTCTAGGAGATCGATCTGGCAGACAAATCCATAAATAAGAATCCAATATTATGTCGCCAGTGAATCTCAGGATCAACTCTATGTTGCAAATTCCAATTTTCAGTCTCAGCGAATATTCCTTTGATCTAGCGTTTGTGTAGGCCTGCAATGTCGTTAGGCCTATTTCCCTGTCAGCATTACTAATAATGTCTGGCCGAATCGTATCTTACGAATGACCCGTGAGTGCCTGAGGGCAACAGCGCTAATCGTGGCCCGTCTCGCCTGCCATCAGCTTAGGCCAAGCCAAGGAGGGACGAGAGAGACTTGAGTGCCGTTACGCTTGGACGAGCATGCGTCTTTAACCCAAGGCGAACATTTGCAAGTCTTTTTGAATCAGTGTAAGCGGTGAAGAAACTACATGTATAACAGACTTCATGGTCGGCTGAATGCTGACACGTTGACGCCTCTGACTGTTCACTGCCCCCATGCTACGCCCACTATACCCCACTATATATTATGTATCTTTGCGTCTGTGTTATGCATTGTCCTGCTGTCGATGGGTGTACCTTGATCTGTGTGTATTGCTGCATTCTGACGCATCCCATAAAAATGTAGTTCGATATTATTTTATGAAGCGTTGTCCGTTGTTCACAGCATTCGATGTAGGCTACTTTTTATGTAGCCCACTCTGTACCTACTACATAATTATATCGGCTTGTTGTTGTTTAGCGACACTGTGTTGCAACAACAATGATTAGTGTCGCCCTCCTTCTTTATCCACGCTTGGGACTGGCCCTGCCAAAGTGCGAACAGTGGTATAAACTTTATGTAGTCTACTCGGTACTCTATGACCCGTGTACCCACTGCATAGCCTACCCTGTACCTAAAATATAACCTACTTTAGGCCTAAACAATACATAGACCTACAGTAAATGCCTGCTCTTTGCTGTGGTCACTACATAGCCTACTCTTCACCCACTGTTTAACACCAACTTCGTGCCCACTATAACCTACTCTACACCCAGTGGAAGCCTATTCGGCATTGTCAGCACTGACAATATTACTCAATCTGTACCAGCTGGGTGACCTAGAGGTACTGTGCACATTATGATCCATTGGTTTTTTGTGAAGATAAAAAATTAGAATTTTAGTCTTGCAAATAAATACAAAAATGTTTTAATGCATTACTATGCACAACAACACATTACATTATCATATCCTACACATATATAAGGTCTAAAAAAATGTTGTGTTTCCGGTAACCCGACCGACCCTCTTTTATTGCCGCAACTGAAATAATTTTGTAAAAAAAATGTTATTAAAAAAAAATTATAAAGAAATTTAAATTTAAAAAAAATTTTTTTTTACATTTGTATTGACATAACAGAAAAGACTTCAACAAAATGAAATTAATAGGACTGTTTTCTAGAGCAGTTTTAGGTGCAGACAGTCGGGAAATAGGCAGTTTATACTTGCTTAGAACATGTACTTTGTTGCAGCGTGTACCTTTGTGCAAAAAAGACTAGCAGGGTATACTTTTTCGGATAGTGACTGCATAAAAACATTTTAACAAGATAAAAATATTTTTCGACCTACATACCCAATTTTTTTAGCTCTGTTACCGGAAACAGAAAATGTTTTAGGCCTAATGATGGACCACAGTATCCAGACTGCAAAAATTTATTCGTAAAAATCACATAGAATGAAACATTAGCCTACGACATTGCAACATCATCAAATGATGTTTTAGTCTTGAAATAGACGACTTTTTAATTCAAAGTCTCATTTGGCCCAACTGAAAATGGCATTTCCCATTTTTCAAAGGTTGAAAAGTTAGTTTCTTTCGAAATAATAATCAAGTGTAAACAACAGAATGATTCCATTTGAGTTACAAATAACTAGTTTTTCCACCTCGTTTGTACACTCGCAAATCTCAGTGCTCAAAGACCATACCACAGTTAACCGATTACAAAACATTGATCGCAAATCCGTCCTTTCACAAGTCACGTATATTTGTACGCTCACATTAAAAATTTACACGTCTCAATGGTTACCACACGATCTAAGAAGACTGCACAGTTTTTCGCCTAAAGAAATAATGAAAATATCCGCTTTCTTTCTCAGTTACTAAGTCCGACAATGCGTTTGACGTGATCCTTGCTCGAGTAGACGCAGTAGACGGCTGCCAAACCAAATCCGATTGCACCACCCCGAAGACATTTCCGCACTCCAGCTGAAAAAATCACAAAGACTTAAATGTAATTTCACAAATACAGCGGACATGGGGTTGCCCATTAAAATACAGCAGATATGGGGCTGACCATATATTTTTCAGGCACGGAGGTACAGAGGTCTCCAGATTTAGGCGACTTGTGTATGGGCGCATACGGCGTTGGGGGAGAGGGGTGTCGACAAAATAAATTTCTAATTATGAAGTCCACAGTCTACATTAGCCTATTTTTAACTCCTTATTATCGAATAGCTGCATGATGGCATTTGATTACATTTTTTATAATTAAATTCTAAACGGTAAATTAAAACAGTTAACACATTTTTAGCCAGCAAATTACGATGTTCAACAAAAGTAAATAGTAGCAACATGACAAGTATTTGACATCCTGTGTCACATTTACCATTGCCTCTAGGGAATTGTAGGCAGATTCAACCACACGGTGCCAGCAGGCATCGAGCCTACGTCCTTCTAACCTTCATGTCAGCCTCGTAACATCTCCCCACTCCAAACAATGACGACCACACAATACAATACCTACTTGTTGATTTATATAGGAGACCGGTAGCTGTAGCGGCGCCCAGTGTGTTTAGCTCGTCGTCCGCACCACGTAGTTTCGAAACGGCGACGCCAAAGATACTGTACATGAGAGCTGCAGAACAGAACCAGGAACTTATCATCCGGTCAATCAGGTTCTCAGAATCAATCAATAATTATATAAGAATCTGAAACTCTCAGTTGTTCTTCAACTAGCGAGCAAAACATTAAATCAATCAGTTTTAATTGCACTTAGAGCAGTTCTGACCAACAGGGCAGCAAGGGTCGATTTTAAGTGACTCCTTGCTTGAGCTCACTGAATTTTTGCTATGTGTGTGATAACGAAGTAAAAGACAAACTGACTGGTCTTCTTGCATAGCTACTCATTCGTGACTTGGTTTATCGTTTGACAATGTGAATTCTAAAAATCCAGTTCCAAAGACGCATAAATTTATTATGATCATTCCATAGCTTTTAAGTAAATTTGTAAGAAAATTATTAGAAATTTTATAGTGTATCAAGTTTGTAATAATTAGGCATTTCACCAACCGATTACACCAAGTGACTGTGCAGACGAAGCGCCTTTCTTTGTGATAAAATTCAGAACCCTGTAAAAAATGACAAGTTGTCATTAAAACAATTGTCACCCTGACAAGTTGTTGAGGTCATTAAAACAATTTATTGCTACCACAATTTTGTTCTGCTTTCAAAAAATTTTATATACCGGTAGTTATATACCGATACATGATTATGCACCGCAAAGGTGGAAAATACCGAGAAAAAAAATTACATATGCAGATTTGGCAAACATAATGTTTGATGCCTGTTAGCTTAATACACATCAATATTATAATCATTGGTACTATCTCCGATTTGCATTTCTTCTAAGCCCTCAGCAAACATTTCCGCATGACACATAGCATATTAAAAACCCTTGTAATGGTAATGCTAATAATAGTCGTACAAACTTGTTAGTAATTTTCACATTGTGAGTACAGTGCTAAGTGAAACAATATTCACAAAAAAACACATCACATAAAGCCAACAAAGAGCAATGACAAGACAGCATCTAATTTAATTTTTTTTATTTTCAACTAATTAGCATAAGACGTACTGTGTCCGCCTGACTGGTCCTATCAGTTGGGCAGCTTTTGTCTCTTTCAGTCCATTGTACAGGCCGTTGACACCACCAATACCAGCACCTTTCGTAACACATCAACCACAAACAGATATAAATATCTCAATAAAATAATCGCAAATTAATATTACAAATAGCATGCAGTACTGTGAGACATAGGCACCTGGGGCTGTTTGGGCATATTACTCGAATGCCAGCAGACTCGGATTCTAGACAGGTATTGTTGGCATAGGCTCTGCCTCCTTGGAAGCGCCCTAGAGGAAGACAAAATTGTTCATAAATGCGTTTCGGCTTGAAACTCCAATTCAGTGTTCGCGCTGTAATCGGAAGCACCTCTGAGTAGAAATCTTGAAAGAGCGTGATAAAAAATGCTTATACATACATACCTACACACATACTGGGAGTGCCACTAAATAGCCATGGATGTTTAGCAATGCTAAAGAAATTACTAATCACATCACACTCACATCACATGTACATTACAGTACCTCACATTACATACACATTACATCACAGTTTCGTCATGTCACATTACATATAAATTACATCACATCACATTCACATCACATTAAATTTCATCACTTCACATTAACATGTTATCATGTTGTCAGTCTCACCGACACAGACGGATCCTCCGATTTGTGAAAACGCCAACTCGAATCGACCGCGCCTCTGGCTCGCCCCCTCAGGCATGATGAATTGTGGTTCGGCATTCTGTTAAAAAAAGTGATAAATTGCACCGCAAATATTATTTTAATTGTATAAAATATTCAGTACATCTCTAATTATTATTGTTTTGTGACTGTTACTGTAGAAGCACACCATTATATCACAACTTTAATTATTATAATTTTTTATTTGTTTATTGATGACAAAAACTGTTAGACGCACTGCCAACAGGTACAGAAAGTACAGATCGTCCGTGTTCAATGTACAGGTCTATTAAACTTACCTCGGGATGAGTGTAGGCCCTGTAGGGCTAGGTGATTACATTTAAGAATCAGATGAAATGACCTATTTACATAGCTTATACAAGGCTCATGACATTAGATAGCCTTCCTCTACAACTCTCTTCCAGTACAACCCCTACCCTGCCATCTCAAGCTCCAGTGCTATGAAACAAATTCCCCAGCACCTCAACACAGTATTGTTTTAAACTTGCCGTTAGCACATCAATGTCAACACAGCTGATACAAAGTTTTCGACAGCACTCATGAATAACTGTACAATCTTTCCAGAAGTATATATGCGAAACCAAATGTTGTGTGTCAGAATAAGATCACGATAAAATTAAATCAACATGTTCTGCATAGATAGGAGAGCCCTCAATCATAGTAAACAACCCAGACCACTAAGGAAACAACCCAGACCACTAAGGAAAGGAAGCCAAGCATGTTTATCTACCACAATGCTTCTCTAAGTTACAGCAAAAAATTATCACGAAACGTTACGTTACATGAAGCTGTACACTTACTATCGTTAAGTAGCTGGGGTCAAAGTTCATGTATGGCGACAAGGAACCAACCGACGACGTAACTGAAAGACATTGTAAGAACGGTTAATGTGTAAATATATGGCTGAGTTTAATAGCTAGAAGGCGTAAGTAGTTCAGGGCTCTCAAGACAACGCTTTGTCCAAGCAGGAATTAGAACCACAGACTTCTGGGTTGACAGCCTGTAAAATCGTTAGACTACATGCACCACAATGAGATTGATAATTATAGTGCTTGTAGAGGCGCCCTTGTAACGGCATGTACTGTGTTACGGCGCCATAGAAATTGTCGTCATTATCACTATTATTATTGATTATCTATTCCGTCCATTCATATTAAGCTCAATTCAACAGTGTTCTTAATTAATGATGATGACCACGACGACGATGACGGCAAGGTGATGCAAGATGACCAAAACGTTCAGATCAAACTAAAATTTTGACAGAATTGCTTAATCGTCTACTTCGCTAACCTCTTTCCTTGTCATCGCACAAGTGAGCATTTTCTATATTTCATCAGAAATCAAGTTCATGGCGAACATGTGTTTCATGCCCAACCTTCAAGGACAAATTCAAACAAATCAATTACAACAAAATACGGAGAACCTACCCGGTATGTTGGCACCGTGATCTGGAGGGGGCAAAGCCCCAAACATTCCTGAGCCCTGGTTTTGACTTTTATCCATGATAACGTTTTACTTACAACAATTTAATAGTAAAAACGCAAATTATCGGCACTTTACCCCACCGAAACCGGAACTACTATGAGACCTGCTGAAACACTTGCAATCTTGCAGCGCTATTAAACTTTTTTTAACGATTCGAGCTACATAATTTAGATTTCGACCGGTCTGCAAAACTGAAACGAGTGCACTGCAAATGCGAGTGGTAAGCTGTCACAAAAACTCTGCACCAGAGAAACAAATTTCTTCACTGACGCTTAGTCAAAACACATGGCTTAACATGATGCCTTTGTCAAGAGAACTTTTATTATGCGGATGCTATACGATATCACAGTATAAATAATTAACAGTAGGTCTACTCGCATTGCTGCCTATTGACAACTTTTCTTTGGTTACGTGATCTCTCTCTTCAGTCTTCTGCTGTTGAGCAGGTTTGTGACGTGGACAATCCGGTGATCCTCTCCGACCGCCGCCATCCCGCTCTGTCAAGCCACGCATAGAGATACTAAAAAGCAGAATTTATTTTTTCATGAACTAAAAATTTAATGACTATTATAATAATGGTCAAATGCAAGTCCAGTTCAATTCTAGTTCACTTGAAAAATATAGTAGGCTACAAGAATTGCTCGAACAAATCTTGCAGATCTGATCTCAATACTAACTTACGCTGGTTCTCTGTTAGATGGTTATCTACAGAAGCAGAGAACCTGATGAAATGACTTCGTGCGCTGTGTTTTTGATTGTACACGTCAACAGATCAGCAACAAAATGAATGTTTTTCGTCTTTTGGGAGATTTGTCTCATCTTTTGGCGATCATTGTCCTCCTTCTCAAGATATGGAAGACACGATCGTGTGCAGGTTTGGTAGCATTTGATTCTATTAATTGTTAGCGAAGTCCCGGGACAGACAGCGACCAAAGTTCTTTACAGCTGTTACCCATTCAGCCTTAATTAAAGACCTGAAGTCTCCACCACCCTTGCCAACTTTTCTGGTTTGCTTACAGTTGTAAAGCTGTAGACACGTATCAGCATCATTCACAACTAGAGGCCAATTGACTTCGGTTATACCGTAGTCTACATTGCTAAATTATATTTGATGTCTTCTGTGTGCATTTTTTACGTTGGTAATTGAGCACCCCAAGCAATGTCCACATAACTTTATCAGTCCAGTTTTCATTTCTGCAAAAAAGCTTCATCAATCGAAATTGTGTTTATGCAAGCCTTAAGATTGTTTAGGGGACCCAGATTTTCTTTCGTTAGCCCCAGGGCTTAAAGTGTGGCAGGACGGTCATGGACGGCGTCCTGGCACTTATTTTCAAATTTCTATGCCGTCCTGCCACTTATTTGGCCAGCACACCAGAAAGTGTTAGGGACGTCCTGGCACTTCTTTTGGAAAGGTAAGGGCGTCCAGGCACTTTTTACACTTTTAGCACTGGTTACCCCTGACCACTTTCTGTGTATTTTCATTGAAAAAATTGAAAATGTCAAGTGTACGGACATTACCGAGAAATTCCAATCTCTGTTTATTCAGGTCTATCAGGGAAGTCGCAGATAATGTTTGCGATCGTCTTCACGTCGCGCTACCTTGACCTTTTCACGACCTTCATCTCCGTCTACAATTCGGTGATGAAGATCATCTTTCTGCTGTCGTGCTACGCAACTCTCTACTTGATGTACGTCAAGTTCAAGGCGACCAACGACAGCAATCATGACGCCTTTCGCGTAGAATTCCTCGTCACTCCCATGGCGGGTCTGGCCGTCCTCGTTAACCATGAGTTTACCTTCCTGGAGGTAATAACAAGATTATGTTGTATCTGTTTTGTCTATGAATCAATCAGAATTTATGTAGCGCCCATACAAGATCTCAGACTCGGACGCGCTCCCAACCCATGTTTTTAAGAAGTCCTGGCTTATGAAGTGGACTACTATTAATGCAGAATATTTTGTGCTCAGAAGGTTCCCCTAGGTGCATCTACATTTTAAAAACTTTTACAGAGCTACCCAGGGTAGTGACATTTTTGGGTTGACTCAATAACCTGCATTAATGCTATGTTTAATTTATGATTTTTTAAAATTAAATGTATAACATTGTTATGCAAATACTGATGTGACATGCAAGTCGATGAAACAATCAAAATAAACAATGGTGTTGTACTGAATTGCAGATACTTTGGACGTTTTCCATCTACCTGGAGTCGGTGGCCATTCTTCCGCAGCTCTTCATGATCACGAAGACTGGAGAGGCGGAGACGATAACAAGCCACTACCTGTTTGCCCTCGGCATCTACCGTGCGCTCTACATCGGCAACTGGATCTATCGATATTACATGGAAGGATTCTTTGACGCGATCGTCGTTGTCGCTGGCTGTATTCAGACGATTCTCTACTGCGATTTCTTCTATCTCTACGTAACTAAAGGTTGGGTTTTTGTTATTTGCTCGGCTAATAAGTTATAAGTTTAATAATAAGTTAATAAGTTTAGTTATTAGCTCTTATAGGTTATTGCTGTTTGTTATCTGTTATTGCGAGCAGATATTTGTGGGGTGTGGTGGAGTAGGGTTATGTTTGGTACCGTGAAGTGGGAAGGTTGTTAGGTGAGATCCACCTCAAGCCGCCACGTAGGGACCCGGAGCAAGTCCTTCACTCGTAATTGCTTATGCGCTTTGGCGTGAAACTCCGATTCAGTCTCCGTATTGTAGTCGGGAGCGCCTCTCAGTGAAAATCTTGAAGGGGCATAATGACAAGTTTTTGTATATGCATGCATACATGTTATTAGTGTGGTTAGGTATCCATCAGTGATGTTGTTTATTAGTTATTGATAAACAGGAAAGGTTGCAGGAATCCTAGCATCACTAGAGCTGAAGGTATTTTCATGTGAGTTTACATGTACCGGTATGTACATGCATTTACATATTTCTGTCTGTCTGTCTGTCTCTGCCTGTATGTTGTATGCAGCAGTATGTATTTATTTCAAATTTATGTATAAAGTAGGACGTATGAAATGATGTAACTGAATGTGCTTATAAAAATTATGAGAAAAATATCTTGAGATGTTATGATTTATGATTTTTCTGGTATCACCTGTTTCTATGATTATAAAATGTCGTGATGTCTGTTTCAGTTTGGAAAGGCAAGAAGCTGACACTTCCCGCTTGAGTGGCTTGCGCAATAAGAAACTGGTCTTCAGGAAAACCAATGCCTGTGCTGCTTTATTATTGAGTTCCTGGTTATTTTTAATCACAGACGAGTGTGATTTTCTGTTGATACATGTGGATGTGTCAGGTCCTGTGGAAAAGTAATTTAACCCTGTAATGATGAGGTGTACTAGAAGCAACCAGTGCAGCTCATTGCTAAAGTCTTAAAGCAAATGTTGGTTGTTCTTTCATTGTCTTTTACGCTTGGACCAAGTCTGGCTGTACACTCAGACTCATACAGTTCCTAGTCTTTCTGCTTGACCTGCTGTATTTACTATAAAATTTTGAGATAAATTTTTCGATTCGATGTTCACTGCGAATTATCATTGTTACAATTATTATTTATGGTAAAGACCGTTGACCCAACGGTCTTTACTGATAACTCATCCAATCGGTCTTGAGCTGTGACTTCAGAGTTTCTGTATGGTTTCGTGCTGGGGATGGCACTTTGAAGCTAGTGTTTTGTAGTGTATTTTGGACCACTTGATTTTGGTTTTTACATTTCTGCTGGATAAGCGGATATGATTGGTTAAAAGATTTTATTCTACTTGAACTCGTAATCATCATTACTCATCAATCAAGCAGTCATTAAGTGCAACCGTTATTATTATTGTTATTATTAACCGGAAAAAGCTATATCTTAAAACAGGGTTGCACCCTGATTTCCAGTATTCAACTGCTTACATTGATAGGCCTCAATATTTTAGTTTTAAGCTTTAAAGAGCTCTAGTTTTTTATAGTGTATTTTGGACCACTTGATTTTGGTTATTACAATTATAATTATAAGCTTAAGAATTGTTAAATTAAACATAGAATGATAGTATTTTAGCCAAAGTAACTTTGGAGTTTGATATCAGTCCTACAATTCTGAATATAGGTCAACTAAGATTTAACAATTCGAAATATAAGTCGACTAAGAGGATTGCAATGGCAGACCATAATAGTAGACAATGTTATTGCTGAATATGACTAAATACCAATAAAAGACATGCATTCATATGACATGATATCATGATATCTAATTGATATAATGCTTGACTGGTAACATGAGTGTGAGGGTTTGAGGGTTTCCTTAATAGGCAGCCTCAGTGCATCAACCTTGAGCAAGTCCTTTGTGCCCCCCACTCTGCACTCCTGCATGTATTGATGCTAAGTTATTAGACACAATATAATTATTGTAGTAAATACAGAATTAATAATGATAATGGAAAATGTTTGTTTTGACCTTATTTCTTTTGTTATGGACAAGTTCCAAGTCTCATTTTTCTTATTTTCAGTTGCTAGAGATGCAGCAGTATTTCTCGTTTTGTCTTCCTTGCTTATGATGCTCAGACTCCTTATCCCTGAACACTAACTGCTCTTAGACAGAACCGTGCTTTCTCTGTTATTGGCCCCATGGTATGTTCCAACTGTCTATGCGCCTAATGTCTGAGGTTCGCCCAGATGCATTTTACCCCAGCCTTAAAACCGTCCTTTTCAACCGGGGGTTGGGTTGGGAACGCTCCTGAGTAGTAACCTTGAAGAGGTGCTATATAAATCTCTGAATGAATGAATAAATTGTCCGACATGTCTTATCGTGAGAACGTTTTATCTGATGGTTAAATCGCTTTATTTTTTTAAATACACAAACGGTCTGTAGTTATTTCCGATTTTAAATGCCTTAATTTTTTCTTTGCTACACTCGTCTTTGCATTTGACTCAACCACCGCAAGTTTCCTTCTGTTTTTTCTCTTTGCATTGATGTAACTGAAGCCTTTTTTGTCCTATTGTTTGTGGCCTTATTTTGACGCCACTGACTGATGCTTTACGATGTTTTGGATGTTCGTGCTGCAGAAGCTGCTTACTGTATTAATATCGTGTAGCTGTTGTTCTATTTTTATTTGTAATTTTGGCAACCGGTATGTCTGTACTTTATGAAGGTATTTATCCACAGTGTAACGTTGTGACATGTGTAATGTAACCACTTAGGGTGCGGTTTTCAAGGGTATGTAACAGGTATGAAAAAAAGGTATGCATGCGCGAAACAATGAACACAAGCATTTGCTTTCAACACAAGCATTTGCTTTCATTGGCTGCGCACTGTGGAACTAGCTTTCTTTTTCGACGCGTTCTTCCTTATTAGCTGGTGGACCAAGTGCCTCTTTCATTGTCTCAAGACCACTTTTTCTCTCTTGGTCTCACGCATTGGGAGTGCCTCTGATTAGTGTGCACTTCAGGAGGTGCTATATAAATTTATAGATACAATACATTGTTAATACTTTGATACTCTCATCTCTTTCTTCGTATCTTTCTGGCTTCTCAGATTCCAAGCACCATTTTTCTATTGTCTGTCTTTGAATCAACTTTCGCCATAATAAATGTGCCGTGTTGCACCATGGGCGTATTTAAGGTTTGCGGGTTGAAACCCCTTCCAATTGGATTGCTGCGAAAATGTTTGCATGCGAAATTAAATTTGAAGACTGCAAAATGCAAAGACCTTTAGCCATGTTGAAAGGGAAACCTCTACAAATAATGTTCTCTGATTGCTCTTTATCATTTACTTTGTTATGATGAAGCAAATGTGTATACAGCTGATACCCATGACTTGCCATTTTCTGCACTAAACATGTCTGGAGATTACGAACGTGTTAGCATTGCGGTGCTTTGAAACGTAAACAATAAAGTAAGACACAGCAAGTATTTCTTTTCATCCACCCCCACCTGACACTGCACTGGAGGAAATCTTGGGTGCTGACTCAAAAGTGCTTTGGCAACTGCCATCTACTGTGGCTTATGATGGAATTAAATGTTTAACTATTTTGCAAGACCCATCCCACCATGAAGATAGAAATATGCAATCCTCAGAATAATTATTCTTAACATTGGAACGTAGGTCTAGTAATTTAGATAAGTATGTAATGCCAACAAAGTTATAATTAGATGGTAATGTAATGTATAATTATGAGAAAACAGTCAACAGATCTCAAATCCAGAACCTTGCAACACCTAATCTGAATTTTGATCATTTAACAGAATCGGATTTTTTCACCGATTGTGAGACTCACTCTCGTTTATGCTATGCTTGTGGCGATAAGAGCAGACCTTTAAACTAACCTTGGCAACAGCTCTGAGGTCTGAGGGTGTGGTGTTTGCAACTTTATATCTCTTAGCAAGGCTTTTTTTAACGTGCAGTTGTACACAAAATGTACAGTTAAAACTAGCAACAAATTTCATTGTCCTTCGATTGGAAGTAATTTACCATGGATGATGGGGAAAGGAAAGGAGTTGTGCAGTTCTAGAAATTCCTTAAAAACAGCCCTGTCTCTTAGCCTCAGGATATGATGGTAGATGGGTATCCCTCTTTCACTGCCTCAACTGCTTACCAACCTAGAACATTGTCAGTTAAATTCAGCATGTGGTGTGCTGTAGGGACTGCTCTTCTTGTAGTACAAGCTTGTGATTACAGTGACTGACTCCCCTGATGTACTCCATTGTGAACCTCTTGATGTATGGACCAGTATTTCTGTGCAAGGATTTTGTGGTATTTTTAAGTGGTAGCAACACACGTTTGCGCATTTAGCTTAGTTTTTGATCATAATTGGATTTTTGTTTAAGACAAATTAAATAGCTGCGTCGTATTTTATTGTTCAGTTCAAGTAGTTTGGTTTATTACGCTAGGATTTAAATTAGAAGTCATATTAATTATCGATGGTTGTGGCAAAGCCAGTTACACGTAATTGTCGTGTTGTAAGCTTACGTTATGGGAAATAGTACTGGCATATGTTTATAAATTATGAATTTGTTCAATGATGTCATTTTGTAACTTAGCCATGTATCGTTGTGTGCAATTAAATTGTCCACTTTATGTGGCAAGCTCAGTCATTTTGTTGTTACATATGGGAGACGAGTGTTGTATCCAAATCATCACTGGCATTAGCTTTTGTGATATACAGAGTATTTCCAATGTGGATACCGTGGCAGTCGTGGGTAGGAATGCTTCCAAGGTAGAGCGTTACATATCAAGTGTGAAACCCATATGTGATGTCGGGGTTCAAAACCTGTCACTTCCTAGATATTGTGCTAGAAGCACAAATAATAATATTATGTATGCATATGATATTTATATGGCCCCGTAACGCGATTGCCATTGTCCGGTAATTTCCTCAAGGCCACCTGGCAAACCCTATTTTATAACTATTTAGAAGTTCAGAAAAAAAACAGTTTCCTGGTTGAAAAGTAAACTTCATGATTATCACGGTGACATCGGTTTAAACGAAACAAGTGCTACAAGGTTTGAAAGTACACTTCATGACCATCATCATCAACATCAACTTCATCATGACCATCATCATCAACATCATCAGTTACGCATTCAACTGAATCATCTGTAACGTTCAGTTTTGTGCACAGGACTAGTTTGATGCCATTACCATTTAAAAACAGACAAGCAGAACCAATGCTCAGTAACTTCAGCTGCTTCTATGCTTCTCATAGGCGCAACCACCCTATGGGACCCACGGGACGCGTCCCTCCCAACTTTTTAGTGGTCCCCTAACTTTATTATTATGGTCCCCCAACTTTCAGGACGTGATTGCACCTATGATGCTTAATGTTCACACCTAACCATTAAAAGAGGCAGAAAACCTTTTAGGCATATCTCGCTTATCTCTCGCACTCAGTCCATAGAGAACATCCACAAAACATGACCCGCTTTGAACCCCTTCCCCTAGTATGCATTTGTCCTTTAAACACCCTGTCTCCCTCAGAGTCCTTCCTCTTTTGCGGACGTCCACATCAAAGGACTAGCAACGAAAACTCATGCGGTGTAGTAACAACTATCCACAAATCTGTCAATCGACTTTTCATTTATGCTGCTCCTGCATTACAAAACTCGAATCAACTTTATAATGCCATCAGTCTTTTTACTATTATCCCACAGTCCATAGGCTAGTAGGTATTCATTAATTCATTCCGAAAATTTATATAGTACCTCTACAAAAGAACTACTCAGAGGTGCTCCCAGCCCAGGTAAGTTGATGAAAGCTGTCATGAAACTGAAAGTGGTGTTTAAGGCACAGGTTGTACTGAAATAACTACAATTATAGATACAATCGGCCGAGTTGGTCATAAACCCTCCCTGCGGTCAACATTTGGATGACCTCCCCGCACCTTAGCCTTCATTTTGAACGTCCACGGTCCATTATGAATGACCAAGTATGCATAGCATTCAAAACATAAGCCAAATATGGAATAGTTGTATAAGAATCATATGCAGAAAACTTAATGAACTTAGTTAAACAGATAAAATTCGCTTAAAAATCAATGTTAAAAGATAAATTCTGGTTGCAATTTCGTACAGTTTACCCTCGATAAGCAAGAATAAGCAAAAGAACTCTAAGGTTGTCAGATTCTTAAACAAGGAGCATCTGGATGTTGAATAGCAAAATATCTGCAGCTGTTCATGAGGAACTCTATTAATGCTCTCTTTCTGCAGTTGGTTTCATCTCTACTACTGGCGTATCCTACTAATCATTTATTGGGGAAAAAAATGAAGTGTCACCATAGAGATCAAACATCATTATCACACTAGAACGAAACCCTCATTGCTCAGCTAATAAGAATCTGCCAGAACTAGTTTCCAGTTAAACTTCTTCCAAATTAAACTGATAGTTAAACAAAAAACGAAATGCCACATGAAAGTATCGTTACAGTATGATGATAATAATACAGAACAAATGTTCTCTGAACACTGCTCAACTCGTAAAATACTGAAGTAGTGCTGGGAGAGTTCAAATATCAAACTCGTATAATTTCTGTACAGGCTTACGGCTTAAGCATATATAGAAAGCAAAGCAACAAAGTACAACATACAAAAACAAAACAAAACAACATACAAAGACAAAACAATGACACACACACACAAGTGACTTAACACAATTACTGAACTCACAATAACCGATTATTTGATCGAAGCAAACAACAGTTTGAGTCAACAAAAAGATAATTTATCATTTAAGCGTTCCAAATAAATTTCACGATCACTTTTACTGTTACAGTGCTACTAATTTGTAAGATTTGTGAAGAGCCTTCAGTAGACATGGGCAGAAGAGGCTGAAGCTTTAGTATCTCAAATTAGTTACACAATTAGCCATATCGTTTCAGCATCTAAATTCATTGCATATATGAAGTACGCGAGGTCTCATAATTATAATCTCTGGTGGTCAGATAGCATGCATGGTTTTACAGTACAAGTTTTACTAGTTAACACAGCGATTGAGGCTAAATTTTGAAATCAATTTCGCGCATGATGTGTCAGTAGCAATTTTTTCAAAACCTTACATTTTAAACTCAATTAAATATCCAACACGAGTAAGATGACCAAACAATAGCAAAAGCCGAATGTGTTACCAGCTAAATCATTTGGAACGCTAAAACAATAATCTACAGTAAAGACGTCTTTTTTCAGGTTGACTTGAAACTTTGATTTTTTTTAAACTCGTAATTCACAATTTGTAAGCATACAATAAAAAGACACATTGAAAAGCTCTCCAATACTTCATGGTCTAATCGAAATAACTTGCACAGCCAGCAGCATAATGATACTCCGACCAGCAATTGATAGCAATGGCAAGTCCAAGACAAAGACTATGTTTTAACAAAGGCAACAGCTGGCAATGCTCATCCAAAATGGCAACCAACATAAAGCAAAACTCACAAAGACACCGCAGATAATTTTGCAACACAACAACCATCCGCAGTTTTTGACTTTCAGCTTTGCAACGGAACACAAGACTTGAGCTTTTGCATGTGTGGCATCACAAACGGAAAAACAAGCGTACGTCCACACCAACTTATTTTGCAACAACTAACAAAGCATTTGGCATGAAGCTAGTTTGTCTGATCATCCGGGCATAATTCTGTGCTTGGACTCACTAAAGAGATGTGGTGGACGGCATATTAACGTTAAAATCAATGAACATTTACTAAGTTCACAGGAAGGTTTCATAAAAACAGAAATGAATGAAAATCTTAACACTTTAACCTGTTACCGACCAAAGTAAATGGTACGGGGATCCTTATACCCTCGGTCTGTAAAAAGTCAATGATAAGCTGCATTTTCCAGCTGCTTTCAGTACACTTTCGTTATTAAAGAGTTAAAATGAACGTCAGCAAATGTGCGACCATGATAACAAATCATTAGAAACGAGCAGTACTCCACAAATAAACAAACAACTCACAGATGACAGGCAAAATTTTGCACAGAAAAGACAATGCATGATAACACAATTGAATCTTGCCACACTGATTTCATAACAACTGTGTTACTGTGAAGAAACAATGGACGCAAACAAAGAAATTCTTATAATGCATCACAAGTATCGTCTGCAAAAATTTGACTACTCCTTATCATTAATTTTAAGCAAAAAACTTCAAAGCAATTCCATGTAAAAAGTGCGTCATTCCTCTGAAAGTAAGTTCCACATGTCTGCCATTACAGCGGCCAATCATTTCTTTCATCTTGCCTACCCGCAGTAACCTCACTTTTTGTATATTGCATGGATTGTAGCTTTGATTGAAACATTGACTGTGGAAACCATTGATTGACGCCCTGCACATTACGATACTGCTGTTGCGATAGAAGCCATAGCTACTAAGCTGGTTCCACTGGAAACCAGCTAGAGCCCAAATGATTGGACCAACTAAGAAAGGCAATCAGGGTACCAGCAGCGCAAGTTGATCTCTATCAGAGAAGGATCAGCACATGCATCACAAAACATTGCCGAACACATTGCAATTGTCCAGCATCAAATACTGAAACATAACACACATGTACACACACACACACACACACACACACACACACACACACACACACAGGCTAAGTTATGACTTTTGCAACAGCTGTATAACAGTACATTATTGTTTATCAAATAAGACAAAAGCAATTTCAGGCACAGACAGTCACAGTAAAAACAGCTGACTTGCTCGCATCATCACCATTTACCAGACGTATATTTCTAAGCACAGATAACGACTTCAAAAGCATCACACAAGCTTTGCCCATGAACAAACTGACACCAGTCTTCTCCATCTCTGCATAGCCACCAATTAGCCACACCAAAAAGCCAGGCACCTAAATAGCCACAAATTAGAAGCCTGACACATAAACCAAAATCACAAAACTGTGGCGCAGCAAAGACCAATCAACTGATTATAACCAGAAGGTAAGGATACAAACAAAAAACAGACAAAGAGTTGATTGAAAAATCAAAAGAACTTATATAATTGGCAGAATAAAAACTGTGTCAGCGAACAATGAAAAATAAGTAGAAGGAATTATTGAAATTGCTCTATGGTGGCGTCAACAACGGCGCTGGGTTCAGCTTCATATATTTGTCGTACAACTGTTTCGCCGATATTACATCTTCGATCGCCAGACCTAAAGAAAACAGACTTTGTTTAAAATCATGAAACACTCATAGCGATAATAATCAAGTAACAGTCAGAGGTTGCTAGTCTTCTAATTAAAACAAAAGACAATTACTATTTTAAAGAGAATTTATTATTATTATAAGCACTTAAATAGCACTCTTCAAGACTATTTACTCAGAAGTGCTCCCAACCTCAGATAAATAGGCCATTGCAGTTTGTAGTCAAATTTCTACTTTAAATGCAAAATAATCGCTAAATTTGCCTCTTAATCGTTTCACACTTTCATTGCTCACTGTATTGTTACTCCAATCAAGAATAATAAAAAGAATTAATCATCGAACATGCACAAATTAACCGATTAAAATATTCAACAATAAATCAACTAATTAAACTCATTAAATCCGAAGCTGTCTAGGGAGAACCGTTGCTCACTTACCAACAGATTTGAATATCGTCGTCTCCTCCCAGCGTGCCATCTTCTGTCCGTTTATCACTTCTCCGATCTCCGCATAGATTTCACACTGCACAGATTAAAATTCAGCAGAATGCTTAACTAATTTACATGAATAAAAATGGTCAATTTTGATTCGCGATTCGAAATGTTAAGTCGATTTAAATATCTCATTCGCATCGTTATTAACTTTACATTTTAAGACTATGGCGTGAAAGATAGATGGTTACAGATGACGATCACAACTCTCCTTACATTGCATAGGTAATAATACATGGATGGGACCAGAGACCAGAGCCGTTCTTCTATGGTGGGCTTCGCTGACGACGAGAAATCTTGAAAGGCGGAGTATTATCAAGTTCGGAATAATCTTGAGGAAGTGTGACCTTAATTTACAGTGGAACCCTGCAGGGTGATAAGTAGAGCACAGTGCTTCTGAAAACCATGGGTAGTTAACCATCACAGACTGCTAACTTCATATTTCAGCAACATTCCTAACAGGAAGCCAACTGATCACCTTTTTTGAAGCCTAAATAGCATTGGTGCATTTCGTTTTAAAGGTGTATAAAGACAGCGCTTTATACAGCTGTCTATTGTTTGTACAGAATCGGCTGATAGCATTTTAAAGGTGTCTAAAGACAGTGCTTAACCGCAGGTCCAATTTAAGGTCGTGCTAAGGGTGCTGCGGCACCCACACCCTCAGTATATGTGCGTGATGGTCCGTTGATTTGTCAAATGGGGTCCATTGAAGGGTAATAACCGCAACCGGGACCAGCACTGACCTTACTGCAGCCCTGGGAACATTTATAAGGTCTAAAATGGCCAGTCCATATCTTACGTATGCAGGGAAGGAAGGTGACCAGATTTAGGCGATTTTATTTGGGGCATATGCCAGGGTGGGGGTAAAAAAAAACCGCATGTACACAAAATAAATTTATAATTACGACATGCACATTAGACTATTTACATTATAGTATTATAATCCTGTATGAGTTCTAAGAAAGCAATGAGAAGAGACGAAACCTCGGATAGGATGATGTCTCCCGACTCCATGAGGCAAGCGTCTCGACTGTCACAATACACAGCAGCGGAACGCATTAGGTTCGAATCAATCTCCTGCCATTCCGGTCGACAGGCACCAACAACTGCAAAAGCAGACATATAAAACGTTCAGATACGTACTTAATCAATGTTGATCATTATAATCTGTCATATTTTTTCTTATTTACTAATCATTCATTACTGTCAGTAAACATTGAAGGATCTAGCACAATAAAAAGTTAAAATCAAGCTGAATTTATCATAAATTCATAACATACACCAATTACAGCGGTTTGGAAATGCAGTTGCGCATCTGTTTCGAAGAATCCAAAAGTTCAGTGGTAGGTACTTCTTCTTAGCTCACATAGAAGAAGAGCAGTCCTTCATGAGAGCCCTGGGTATGCAACTTTACTATTTTTAACCCTCAGTCACACAGTGGAGGGTGGCCAGTTCTCTACCTTCCTGTGTGTTGCAACAAGATTTTCAGTCGAAAGAAATTCACAAATAAGAAGTTACATTCTAACAAGCGACAAAATAAAAAACCTGAATCAATTATATTTATTACATTTAGCACTCAAATATAAATAATACATATTTATTCATTCATTCCAAAAATTTAAATAGTGCTTTTTCAAGAGACCTACTAAGAGGCGCTCCCAGCGCATTTCATCATCAAATAAGACTATTTCAATATCAAATAAGCTGTCTTATGTATGTATGTAAGCTGTCTTATGTATGTATGTATGTCTTATGTATGTCTTATGCAAATGTATTTTATATAGTAATTTAATTGCTCTGAAAGAGAACTGAATTCACTAAAAAATTAAATTTCAAAATAAGATAACAAGAAAACATGGAAAATGGATATCACACCATTGATATGTGCACCGGGTTTGACCCAGTCCTGCAGTATAACAGGGGTCGTTGCAAAGGTCACAGTGCAGATGACGTCAGCACCTCTCACCGCTGCCTCTGCCGTCTCACAGACCTTAGCACCGATCTCGTCTGCAAAACTCTGAGCGTTCGCTGGCGTACGACTCCACACTCTAACCTGCAGTGAAAAACCAACAGATCATGCAATGGTGCTGATAATAACTCATGTATATATGTATGTATATGACAATTTATATAGCGCCTTATCAGGAATCTCACGAAGGCGCTTAATCAACAGTATCAGGCTCGTAATCACCAAATTTCTAAAGCACTACTGTTCAGCTAAGCATAACAACCTCTTGCTTCAGAATTCAAAGTATATTTATTGTACGTAAATTCATATCAACATTGCATATCAAGCAAGCATATCGTTAAGTACAAATGGAGCCCTACAAAAGCAACGGCCTAAACAGGGTTTTAATCTGATTTCAAGTATGCAACTGCTTACATTAGTAGGCCTCAATTGCTTAGATTTAAGCATGCAAATTATAAAATCAACGACCACTTCCTAACAGAGCTTCCTTAATTAAAGTATTGATTTAACAAGTTTATAGTGGATGTTAATGATTAATGAATCGATTAATCGTCAATTAAGTTCAAAGATTAAATTCAGTTTGATGATTATGTATACAAAGACCGGACCTTACATACATGTAATCTACAAACACTTTGCTCATTCTAGTCTATTTGCGTAATTGCTTGAAGAAAGACATAAATTTGATTAAAAAATTAAACAAGACTGCTATTATGAACAAATAAAGTTCTACTAAGTAATTACAAAACATCAAAAATATTGATCTAATAAGTATCATCAAAAGAAGAACAGTGAATAATGATAATTTTGTATTTGTGATTACTAACATGGAATACATTTAATCCATGGGCGGAGTTTATCAGGGGCTAGGGGAGCTAAGCCCCCCCAAGAAGGCCCAGATTCAGCTTTTTTACCATGAAAATGATATCTTTTCCCGGGCTTAGCCCCCCTAAGAAGGCATTAGCCCCTCCAAGAACGGAAACCAAACTCCGCCCATGATTTAATCATAATTAACTATTAATTAATCTGTAAATCTTAAGAGTCAACTATTTAGAAACAGTCCTAACAATAATGAAAGTGCAAAATCAGTTACACAAAAATTGCAAGTTAACATTTTGGTTAGGCTCATTCCAGAAGCCTACATGAAAAGCAGCCTACCTCGTCGAAAGCTTGAACTAGGCTCATAGCCTGGAAGTGGCTGCGAGCCTGAACACCAGACCCAAGAATTGCCAGAATTTTAGAATTAGGATTAGCCAGATGCTACAACATAACACAAAACAACCAATCCAATTATTATAATTGCACTTCTTGGAACTATAATAACATAGTGGATATAAGTAATATATATAAATAAGGCAAATTTGACATGGTCAGTGCAAGCACAGTAGCTCCCTGGTCAGGACACTCGACCTGTAGTAAAATAATTTAGAACTAACAAAACAATAGAATTTTCTAGGCAACAAGGCAAACAGACAAATCAAAATGGAAAAAGTATTCTTATTTTCAATTTAAACGAGCCTTCTTTACTGAAAATTCAAAGTACTGGTTTACCTTGGTCGCAACAGCCGACGCCAGCCCAGTCCTTAGGCTAGTAACAGATTCTCCATCTATTATCTGCTCAAAACACAACTTTGTACCATTAAAAACTAATCAAATTATGCAAATACTTGCAACATTACATGGTCAATGATATTCAACACAAACATTAAAACATTTATATATTAAAATACCAGAGTGATAGTCTTCTTATTCCATAATATGAATGCTGCGAATTACTTTGGGCTGAAACTAAACATAAAACAGGTGTGAAATGTGTGCAAATTCTCTACTTTTAAACTGGAAAGATAAGATGACATACCGCAAGCAGGCTGCCGCAACTAGGATCAAACAACATGATCCAAGCTTGGTGTGTTGGAAGACTAGTATTCTCTGGATAAAAGGAAACAAGCTTAGATGCAAGGGCATCATCGGTGGCACTGTAGCCAGGCATAACGGCCAGAAATCTAAGAAAACACAGAAAATAAATCAACATTCAACCAACTTAAATTTAAGAAAATGGGTCGAATAGTGAACCGTCTCTCTACAAACAGTCAAACACAAAAAAGTTCCTGAAGTAAGTTTGAAGCACAAACTAAAATTTTCGTCACTTATTAATGTCTACCGAAAGCTATATACACAAACTTTTCTTCCTAAAGTTTGTAGCATTCCTAAAAACCGTTGTCTCCCCACACTTACAAGTTACAAGGCTTTGGTTACTGTCGTGGTTATATTAAATGATTATCAAATTAAACACTTGATATGCATGTATAATTATTAATTATAGGTAGAAGTTAAGCTAGGCAATTTAATTGGCGAGTTTAGGTAATATGTGTGGCAACATATAAAATATTAATACATAAAACCAATGACTGCAGCTAAGCGTAATAACGAGTGGTCAAGGTTACCATGACAACAAAGGATGCTAAGCCTATTCGTGATTGGTGCAAACTGGAAGCGAATGACGTGACGAGTTAAAAAATGACGTCAGCAAAGTGGACGTTGAGTTTTTGACTCTCTACAGGTATATCTGGAAATGGTGGTTGTTTCGCTGCGGTGATCAATCCAAAGTTGTGATTTTCAGAGTAGAGACGAAGGTAATTGAACTGTTCGGACGATCAACCGATAGTTCAAAGTATTGTGCATTAAGTGCAACGCAATTTAAATGAGAAATTTGCGTTAGTGCATAATAATCATCGTGTGAAGTGTGAGACACTTGCGAAGAAGACGAACTCTTAGGCAACAGTCTGAAGAGTCGTGTAATTTGAATCGGCTAGCGAACAGCTGATTCGGCGTGTGAAGTACGAGGGACGTTTGGTCAACTGGAGAGGAGCTGTGAGGTGAATGCGACGATTCATCTTGTGTGCAACTGATTCACGGCAAGATACGAGTAAGGCGATTGGTGTGGTTGCTTCCATGACTGCATTTCAACCGTCTGATCAACATTCTTGACTGCGACGATTGGACGACGGAGAGAGCCGAAGACATTCGAGTTCAAACAACTCGACAGATAAGCGCAAATATAATATTTCCTAAGTAACTCGCCACACTAGGTAAATAGGATTGTTATTTGTTTGTGCATATGAATGATATTGAATAACTTTATATTATATATATTTCATAAGAACTGGGAGTTTGTTGAATTTGGAAGAATTTCTTGAGTAAGTTAAACCCAACCGATTAACCACTAGGATAATAAAGTGCCCTTTTACACGGGATACGACAACTATGGGGTCCTACGTTCCGGAATATTAAAACTGGATTTTTAACTAACACTCGAAATATCAACGAACAATAATCTCAAGTATTGAAAATGTATAGTTTTAAAGTTATCGCTTTTGCGATTGCGAAAGAACGACTTTATTGATAAGCGTTTACTCGATGCGATTTGTTTAACCTCGCGTAACCATAGAGTACGCATTTCAAGAGGGAACATTTTATTAATCTTGTTTAAGATTATCTTTTGAAGAATTTAATTCTTGTATAGCGAAAGCTATTGGGAAATACTTGTTAACTGAGTAAACAAGTAAGTAGACCATGTCGTCATTTGGAGAACATGAACAGTGGGTTAAACTCGCTAAAGAGATGGGAATGGAAGGTGATGAGTTGAAGACGTATGTGCGTGATAGACAGCAGGAAGCAAGAGACGACAGACTGCGTGACCGAGAAGAGAAGAAACAAAATGAAGCAAGAGCAGAGGCAGAGAAGAAAGCTCTTAGAGAAGAGGCACAAGAAGCCAGAGCACGAGAAGAGGCACAAGAAGCCAGAGCACGAGAAGAGGCACAAGCAGCCAGGGTACAAGAAATAGAGTTAGCAAAAATAGCTGATGCTAGGCTTGAGCGAGAACGGGAAAGTCGTGCGAATGAGGCCAGACTTGAAAGAGAGGCGAATGATGCCAGGATTCAACGAGAACGAGAGGCGAATGAGGCCAGACTTGAAAGAGAGGCGAATGAGGCGCGATTAGTTCGTGAAGCGGCCGAATGTCAAGCTAGGAGAGATATGGACCTTGAGGTCAAAAAGCTTGAATGTGAATTGAGGATGAGAGAAATTGATTCTCGGAATAATCAGAATCGTGGTGAGGCCACATTCACAATGGTTGGCGATGGTTCATACCAAGGAAACAATAAACATAACAGAGGAATGAAAGATATCAAATTCCCTGTATTCAATGAGAATAAAGATTGCTTGGATGCATATTTATTAAGGTTTGAAAGGACATGCACGGCATACGAGATAGCAACAGAAAATTGGTCTCTGATGCTAGCCAAGCATCTTGAAGGAAAAGCGTTAGAGGTGTATCAAAGAATGTCATCTGAGGAGACACAAGATTACGAGTGTTTGAAAAGACATCTGTTAAAAAGGTTTCAATTAACAGAGGGTGGATATCGTAACAAGTTTAAGATGAGTAAAATGGAGTCAGGTGAAACACCTACAGATTTTGTGCATAGGTTGAGGAGATATATGCAGCAGTGGCTACTTCAAGCTGGATTCGAGAAAACCTACGAAGGAATGGAGAACTTATTATTAAGAGATCAGTTCTACCTTACGTGTAGCAATGAACTTAAGATGTTCCTCAAAGAAAGAGGCAAGATGAGTCTAGAGGACACCTTGAACTGTGCCGAGTCTTATATCGAGGCGCACGGATATAAATACACAGAAAGTAATCTAAGGCCTCCAGTGAAGTTCAGTAACGAAAGGCCGAATGGGAAACCGTTCGACGATAAATCAAGAGAGAGATTTAATGGAAACATAAATAGAGGACGAGGAGACATGAAACAGAACAGGGAGACGAATCATAATGGAAGTATGAATAGAGGATTTAGTAGAGAAAGAGAACAGGCGGCTGAGCATAAGACAAATTGCTTCGCGTGTAGCCGAAACGGACGCAGAGCGTATGATTGCGTTCACAAACAAAAGGGAGTTGTTAGACATACAGCAGCAGCGGTGCAGGTGTGTGAAAAGCGTAAACACAGGGTAATGCAAGACCTAGAGACTGTGAGACCGAGTGAGTTTGATGAAATAGAGGAACGTAAGGAGAAGAAGAAGGACGTGGAATTACCTGTGCATATGGAGGTGAGTGCCATGGTAACGGTAATAAAAGGAGATGGTGATCCTGATTTGGAAAGTAGAAATGAGTTTCAAGCAAAAGTGAATGGTGTGAGTACTAGTTGTTTATACGACTCAGGGTCAAGCAAGTGCATTGTTAAGAGGTCACTAGTCGACGATAGCGATTTCACGGGAAAAGAAACGCCATGCATATTAGTCGATGGGACAGTGAGAAATTTTCCGATAGCAAGGATCAATGTTGAAAGCGAGTATTTTACCGGGAACGTTGAAGCAATGGTGATGGAGGAACCGGCGAAACCAGTAGTTATCGGTCGGATCAAAGGATTAAAATATCTAGTAGTAAATGAAACTACACATAACACGATTAAATGTGATCGGAATAATAAAGATGATACCGAGAATAAGGATGAGAGATTAGAAAAGATTGGGAATAAAGGGATAATTAAGAAATCTTTGAGTGTCGAGTCACAAGGACAAAGTGACAAAAAGAAAGTTCATTTTGCAAGTGAAGTCACAAGTGAATTAAATGATGATGTAACGGATGACATCATAGAGAATGATGATGTGTGTCAAACGACAGCAGCAGTTGAAACCAGAGCGGAATCAAAGAAAGTAACAAAATACAAACAGTTGAAAGTTACTGAGATGCCGGATTTAAATGTATCAACAAAAGAAATTAAAGAGTTACAAAGCAAAGATGAGACTTTGAAGAAGTTTTGGGATAAAGCAATTGATTGGAGTGGTGATGACAGTGTAACAGAAAAAGTTCTTTATGTGAAAAAGAACGGATTATTGTATAGAAGGTTCAAAGAAATATCGAAAGATGATGCGAAATGGCAGTTAATGGTCCCGAAGGAACTTAGAAATAAAGTGTTAGCCGTGGCCCATAACTCGCTATTGTCAGCACATCTGGGTATGAAGAAGACCTTTGATAAAATTGTGAATGAATTTTATTGGCCATGGATAGGACCAGATATTAGAAAGTATGTCCTGAGTTGTGACATATGCCGAGAGTCGGTGGACAAAAGAGTGAAAAGGAATTTCAAACGTGAGCCGTTTAAATTGGTTGAGACTCGAGCTAAATACATGATCACAAGAGATCGATGTGAGTCGAGTGATGTTGATGAGAGTAAGAAGATATATAGGAAACAGTTTATTGATTGGAAGAATCAAGAAAATAATTACAGGAGATATAAGGTCCAGTCTAAGAGACAAAATGGATGGATGCATAGAAGTGACACAGATGATAATGAAGTGATCAGGAGAAATGTGAGTTGGAACGAGAGGAATGTAAACAATGATAATAGAAGAAATTATCGATATAAGTCGAGAGAGTGCAATAGGAACAATGGAATAGACAGTGATAGGTCTAATAGATTGAATTGGAGAAACAGAGATGATAGTAACATAGTTGAAACTATGGGAAGGCGTTATGAGAATAAACCATGGTGTAAGGAGATCTATGGTAATGAATCTGTAAGGAAACAGAGAGATACTGGTGGAGTGCAACATGATGAGAATAAGTGGAGAGATAGAACATGGAATGACAGAAAGAGGTCATATCCTGAAGTTGTTGTAAACAAAGAAGAGAATAGTGATAACTATTATAGGAGAGAAAATGAGTCACTGAAAGGAATCAGATGGAAAACTTATGGAGATCTGAATAGACGAATAGGCGAAGAAATGAATAATAAAGATTCAGAGATCCAAAATGGTAGTACATTGAATACGATAAGAAAGCCAGAAGTAAAACAGGGAACTCATGTGTGGACCAGACGAGTGGTCAAAACAAGAGAAGAATGGGTGTAAAGGTGAGTTGATAAGTGTTTATGTAGGTAGGATGGATAGTTAAGAGGATTGTAAATAAATAAAAGTTGAGTTTAAGTTAAGTTGAGTTGTTTAATTAAACAGTTGTGAAATTTATGAGTAGCTAAGAAGTGAAATGAAAATTAATTCCGCACAATGAGGAGAGTGAATCATCAATCTATAATAAAAAAACAGTATTGATTAAGTAGATGAGTTTTATTTAATGAGAGTTGATATAGAAACAGTAGCATGCATATCGGCAATAGTACATGACGATAAAGATGGTGAGAATGAAGAGGAAGAAATATTGAGTTTATATGTGAGTAAACAAAAGGAATTGATGGCACCGTTGAGCGACTTGACTAAAAAGTTAGCTCCTAACAATGTTGAATGGAACCAAGAGTTAGGTGAAAGTTTTGAGCAGTTGAAAGAAGCACTAGCTAAGACACCAATCCTTAGGTTACCAGACTTGGAGAAAGAATTTATAATACAGACAGATGCATCAGGAAAAGGGATAGGTTGTGTTCTTATTCAACAATATGAAGGAATAAACCATCCGATAGCATATGCGAGTAGAAAACTGTTGGAAAGAGAGATGCGATATTCAGTTGAGGAAAGAGAATGTTTAGCCATAATGTGGGGAATCAGTAGATTTGATCGATATTTTTGTGGAAGAGAGTTTGTGATCGAGACTGACCATTGTGGACTACAGTACATGAAGGAAGGGAGGATGAAGAATGCAAGAGTCATGAGGTGGAGCCTTGCCCTTCAGAATTATTGTTTTACAGTACGTTACATTAAGGGATGTAATAACGTAATGTCCGATTATTTAAGTAGAGGATTGACCTAAGATTTAAGTAAATCAATGGTGACACTATAGGTAGATAAGAAGTAGTTGTGTTAGGTTGTGATGTTGTGTAAAGTAGTATAAGCATAGGCATAAGCAGTTATTGTAATTTGATAATTAGATAAGTTGATAAAGCCTGTGTACAGACTTTTGAAGAAAGGGTATTTGTCGTGGTTATATTAAATGATTATCAAATTAAACACTTGATATGCATGTATAATTATTAATTATAGGTAGAAGTTAAGCTAGGCAATTTAATTGGCGAGTTTAGGTAATATGTGTGGCAACATATAAAATATTAATACATAAAACCAATGACTGCAGCTAAGCGTAATAACGAGTGGTCAAGGTTACCATGACAACAAAGGATGCTAAGCCTATTCGTGATTGGTGCAAACTGGAAGCGAATGACGTGACGAGTTAAAAAATGACGTCAGCAAAGTGGACGTTGAGTTTTTGACTCTCTACAGGTATATCTGGAAATGGTGGTTGTTTCGCTGCGGTGATCAATCCAAAGTTGTGATTTTCAGAGTAGAGACGAAGGTAATTGAACTGTTCGGACGATCAACCGATAGTTCAAAGTATTGTGCATTAAGTGCAACGCAATTTAAATGAGAAATTTGCGTTAGTGCATAATAATCATCGTGTGAAGTGTGAGACACTTGCGAAGAAGACGAACTCTTAGGCAACAGTCTGAAGAGTCGTGTAATTTGAATCGGCTAGCGAACAGCTGATTCGGCGTGTGAAGTACGAGGGACGTTTGGTCAACTGGAGAGGAGCTGTGAGGTGAATGCGACGATTCATCTTGTGTGCAACTGATTCACGGCAAGATACGAGTAAGGCGATTGGTGTGGTTGCTTCCATGACTGCATTTCAACCGTCTGATCAACATTCTTGACTGCGACGATTGGACGACGGAGAGAGCCGAAGACATTCGAGTTCAAACAACTCGACAGATAAGCGCAAATATAATATTTCCTAAGTAACTCGCCACACTAGGTAAATAGGATTGTTATTTGTTTGTGCATATGAATGATATTGAATAACTTTATATTATATATATTTCATAAGAACTGGGAGTTTGTTGAATTTGGAAGAATTTCTTGAGTAAGTTAAACCCAACCGATTAACCACTAGGATAATAAAGTGCCCTTTTACACTCTCTACAAACAGTCAAACACAAAAAAGTTCCTGAAGTAAGTTTGAAGCACAAACTAAAATTTTCGTCACTTATTAATGTCTACCGAAAGCTATATACACAAACTTTTCTTCCTAAAGTTTGTAGCATTCCTAAAAACCGTTGTCTCCCCACACTTACAAGTTACAAGGCTTTGGTTACGTACTGTACACTCGATAACCAATCTGAGCAATCTCTTACCCAGACATTACCCATTATATCATTCTTACAGCTATATCACAAAATGTTGCGCAACTGCTAGACTCCCCATCCCTAATCTGGACCCTGGGAGCTTCACACTGGTCAGAAGCGTGTAAGCCTAGAAACCTAGATTTACCCGTGGTGCTTGTCGACGCTGATGACAGATCTTAGAGGCTGCTGAACACCACCATCTTTCCCAGAAGAGAACTTTCCGAGGGCACTTTCCAGCTCCACCAGTAATTCCGCCGAATCTAAGAGTTTCATTACTTCTTCCCGGCCGATGTACTTTGGCGGCGCAGCCATCTTCGGTGTTTGCCAAGGACGAATATAACACAGGACTGAAAACTTTGTATTTTTAATTGTACAACTTGTTACAACGCAGTTCTCTAGCGGATAGGAAATTTACGCGTCTTGTTTATTTCATGTCGCTTATACATTTCCGTTGTTTGGTTTTATAAACAAAGTGTAAATATTCATTAATTTGTTGAGATAACATTGCGTTTGAGAGTAAACCATCATATTCTATGCTTAGTTGAAGATTTGATGCGGAGAGACATCTTGCGACAAGGCAGCATACCGGATATTGCACATAACTTATATGCAAAATGAAACGTTTAAAAAAAGCTGGTCAAAATATCAACTCTTCTTTGCATAACAATTTAAATTATATGAATTAAACATAAATAATTTAGGCCTAACATAAATTACTTAAATTCATTTGATTGTATTTATGTATGTGAATCGATAAAATTATTATATTCAGCTCTTGTCATTCGAGTGGCGCTTCGTAAGTTTGATAGGATAGACGTGCCATTGTAGCCTATTGCAGGCCTTCCATTCTGTCAAGATTATTTTGTGATTTATGCTCTTGTGAATTGTTTCAATTGCATAACAGTACACTGTGACCGGTTGCGGTCTATCAACCGGAGTGTTCAACAAAGGAGAGGCAAAGCATCAAAATATCAGATCACCAACGTAATAAGTAGGCCTAATAAATGTTTATACAATTTTCCAAGCTCGCAATCAGCGGCATTCAATTCCTATATTGTGACCATCAACCGTGAACAATAGTCAAAGTACAAGATGCTTCACATAATTGGTCACCTAAATAATGTTTAATATTTATATAATAACTTCTTATGGCACTCGTAATAGGCCTACTCAAGAAAAGAAAAATTATAAATATTTTGTTTTGTAAGTCTGATGGGCGATATATTTGCATTTGATATTCAACCGTCGCTTTGAAGTAGTCAAATTTCAAATGAAATTTATTACTGTTACGAAGTCTGAACCTCGATGCATTTGCAGCATTTGCTATTTCTAATAATATTATTATAGGCTAACAAGCTGCGACTATTGGGCCAACCGTTTTTTATCGAACAAAGCGACGGAACAAAGGACAGCAAGGAACCAGCGTACGCAGGTAAGCCGCTGCCTACGTGTAGATTTCGATCAATAGCGATGTTTACCTGGATTGTTTGAGTTGCCGTGTGGATGGCCATTAATTTTCGTTATCTGATGCATATCGCTAGATAATTTTCGCTCGCTCGATCTGCTTAGCTTTCGTATAATTTCCGCTGGATACTGTAAATCTTTCGTTGAATTAAGATTTGTTCTTTCGTCGGCGGATCGAGAAAAGCTATGAATCGTGCACTGAGTACCGACATCGATTTCCTATTTTCAAGGTATGACTAATAATAAATTTCAAAAATATGTCATTGTATTTTTTTATTAAGGAGATGTTAGTTTTTAGTTCAAGGTTTAAATTGGTCGTTGTGCATGGTGATCTACTGGGTTTGAATGGTGCAACTCTTACAATGCGAATATTTATAATTCAATCTGCAGGCAGTGAAGTTTGTGCAACTAGGCCTACAGTAGGCCTGCAGCGTTCATTACGTATTGGTATAGAGGCGGTAAATCGCATTAGGATAATTATAGCCTAATGCTGAGCTCTCTTTGAAGTCCACTTAATTAGTAATATCGAATGTCCTCCAGAGATTGCAAAGGAGATAGAATACTGTACTTGCTGGCAGCACCTATGCAGAAAGTAAGTAAGCAATCAATAGGCCTATTTTTTTAGTTTCTTAAAGGAAGAGAAAGCGGTCAACCATCAAACTTCTGCCAGAGCACAACCTTGCCTACCTATCCTAGTGGTGATCTAATAACATCAGTGTCTTGTTTGTATACATATTTGTTTATTCAATAAGGCTTGAATACTTATTATGATAAATTATGCCCTCATATTGCTAGTTTAAGAAACAATCCTGCAGCATGTTTTCTCTGTTCTGCGCTTGAACTTCAGTTTGTGGTCGGTTCTTCCTCTCATTGCTGCACCAGGCCATGAGTAAATGATGATATGCTGGAAAGTTAGCAACAGTTCTCTATGGCACCTTGACCAATTTGACATGTTAAGTATGTTGCTTGGGGGGGGGGGGCATGACCGCATGTAGGCCTACACCACTCTGTGCTAAGCAGAATGGCTCACACAAGAAGAGTGTGTAAACAAGGGTATATACATAGTTACATACTGTCCTGTGAAACTCCAACTACCATAAGTTTAACAAATCGAATTGCCCTAAAGGAGTATGTACCTTCCCAGACCCAAAGGATCTCATTCAGCCATTGTACCCCTACCCCATCCCCCACCACCCCTGTTTCTTTTGAAAGCTCATCATATATCACCAACTGCTAAACTTTGTAAAGAGTGCTGGACATGGTTGAATTCACCCGCTGAAAAGGCTTTCTAGACAGTCAGTTACGGTTCTGTGATCTCGGTATCTCTCTCCCCCTCGCCTGTGAGCAGTTTCACGTTCTCAAACCCCACACCATGAAATGATTTGAATTTATGTCTGTGCAGAAGCTCTAGGTCATGTATAGCTCATGATGAATATGCATAAAGGTATGCCAGTGTTTATTTAATATTGGCAGTTTAACAGTATACGCTGTAGCCCATCAGTAGCCATTCCATCTAACTCACAAGTGCTTACCTGACTAATTCTTGAGTTTAGTACACCACCTAATTACATAGGATTGAAAATGTTTTTTAATCTGTCATTGATTGGGAAACTGTTCCAGAAATGGTGATCGTCAAATACAGGTGGGAGCAGTTTTATAGATGATGCCTCCAGAAGTGTGGAAAGTGGAGATAGAAGGCAGGTCCTCAGAACGATTCCGCATTAGATGGATCAGGGGAGCTCTGATGACCCCACGGCTTTCCCGCCTCTTATTTTGAATCATTTTGGGGACGATTACCCCATTTCCTAGTTGGAAGATTACTCTCGATGTTTTCCTAACTGGAAGACTATGCTATTGTCTTACTTAGAAGATTGACCAGTACTGTTTTCCTACTTGGAAGATAGCCGATATTGTTTCTACTTTTGCCACAGTTTATTGGTTCTACTTTAAGAATAGTCCACTGGTTCTACTTTAATGGTCTTACTTGGAAGATAGCCAGTTGGTTCTACTTTAAGGGGTTGTAGGACAAAACCCCCCCTGGACAAAAAAACCCTGGACAAAAACCCCCCCGGACAGAAACCCCCCAGGGTAGGACATACCCCCCCCCTGGTAGAATATATTGCACATAAGTTGTCGTACTATAAAACGGTGTCCTAAGTAGGCCTACACAAGTTGGATTGATGAAAAGAATTCTCGCTATATAAATAGAAGCCGGATTGATACAAATAAAGTTTACTTAAATAGAAGCTGGATTGATGAAAATACTCCTTCTTAAATGGAAGCTGGATTGATGACAACGATTCATGCTGTCCTAGATTACACCAAAGGTGTAATCTAGGACATGTATAGGACATTGGTATGTATGATAATAAATCAGGGGGGGTTTCTAGCTTCATATCGGAGTGACTGAATGACACTAACAAGTTATAGGCCTAAGTTCACGCCTGAATGACAGCGACAGGTGTTTATCTGTACGACACTAATTAGTTGACACAGCACGGGAACTCGATAATTAGCCTAAGTTTAAACAAATTGTAGGCCTACCTGCACTTTGCCAGCAAAGGGGGGGGGATTGTCCGGGGGGGTTAATGTCCTAGGCTAAATCAGGGGAGTTTCTGTCCGGGGGGGGGTTTTTGTCCGGGGGGGATTGTCCAGGGGGGGTTTTGTCCGGTCACCACTTTAAGGATAGCCGTTTGGTCTTACTTGGAAGATTGCCTATTGGTCTCATAATTGCACTGCTTTCCTGTAACTTCTATCTGCTGAGAACCAGCGTATAATAAATCAGATTTATGGTCCATGTCGTGAGTACCTCACATTTGTAAGCCAGTTCAGACTGTTTTCATAAGGGGCTGAATGGACTGTTAGCACTGCATATCGCCATTCAAATGATTCGTGTGTGTGTTGGCATAAGATTTTGAGAAGGAGAGCCGGTCTTGCTTGGATGATTTCTTCTTCAAGTGTGTGACTTTGTGAAGGGTATGGGTGTGGGGATAGTGTACTTTTAGGTGGCAGTGTTTAGGCATTGGCTATGCTGTGAAGTATGATAATAATTTACATGCAGTAACATACTTGGTGTTGTTGTTGATGTGGTATGAAACTCGACAAGTGCTTGGTTATTTACTGGTTGCATGTTTGGTATGTATCAGTTTGTCTGTAGCTTGTTTTTCATTTTAACTATGTTTTGCTTTAGTTTGCACACCTTTTAAACACTTGGTTTCAATGCTTGATGAACACATTTGACCGCTGTTTTGAGAACTTCGTAAAAAATGTTATTTGAAAGTATGTGCTTTAAATTATATATCTGGCTCGTATTTATATATAGCACCTTTTAATAACACTCACAGGATGGTAGGTATATCCGAATATATGCATACATGTCTAATTTCTTTATTATTACTATAATTGTTGTTATCTGTTGGTATTAGGCCTACTCATATGTTGTTATTGAGTGAGAGCTAAATGAATGGTGAGAATGGATTTTTGTTCGTGGAGGTAGACTTTCGCCTCTTTCCATTAAAGCAGGGGTGTCAAACCTTTTTTAGTGGCGGGCCAGTGTGAACATCTTCCAACAAGTGGCGGGCCAGTGTGAAGTGTGAACATCTTCCAACAAGAGTGGCGGGCCAGGGTTCGAAGTTCCTGAGCAAAATTGGGTAGTGATCTGAAAGGGAGCTCAGGGCTTGGTCAGCCTATTCCCAGAACATTTTAAGTAATAGGCCTATAAGTGTTTCGCAACTTTCATAAATATTTTTAACAGACAACCAATCGGAAACCATAGATATATTAGCTACACAGTAGACACAGAGCTATGCGTCTAAGCAAAAGTGACTGTATTTGACGCTGACTGTAAAATAATATACAAATTTGAACTTTTATCCTCTAATTTTGTAATCTTCAGACATCAGGGAAGGTTCCGCGGGCCAGAAAAAAATCATCGGCTCTTTGACACCCCTGCATTAAAGCCATGCCATGATTGCATTTATAAATTATATGCAGATTATGTAATTATTACTAAATATGTGTTGTTAAAAATTAGTATTTTTATTGTGCTTTACCCATTTGCACTGTCGTTTACCTATCTGCATTGTCTTATACCAATTTATACTGTCCTTTACCTCGTTATATTGTCTTTTACCTATTTGTATTGTTTTACCTATTTGTATTACCGGTATATACATCTTATTCTGTTGTTTTCAGAACTGCTGTGCTCTGAAGCCTGATGCTCTCCTTCTTCATGATGAATTGTCCTCAGAGAAACGTTGATCCCCGTCGTCATGGCAACAATCTGCAGGTAAATGAATCAGAAGGTCGTCAGTTACCTGGCTGGACCGCTGCCAACACACGCAATCGTCCACCACCATGTCCAGTACCAAGCAGCAGCATGAAGAACCAGTTGCGAAGAAGTGCATCCAATCAAGTACCAGCTAGGGCAACAGGTAATATGCCTAGCAACAACACACCAGTTCCATTCCAATCAGACAGTTGTACAACGGGTCATACCAGAGTCTTACCAACCAACATTCCACAGCGTTGCAACGTCAAATACGATGTCTCTTCTCAGAACCATAGAAGTGGACAAGTAAGAACAAGACTTCCGAACGAAGACCAACGTTGCGCTACAACGCTTTACGGAGATAGCTTTCCAGGTGGTGGAAAATTGGGACAGCGAGCCGACGACGAGGTATTTGCAAGACAGAGCAGTGAAGTGGAAGGTGCTCGTGGGTTTCGGACAGCTGGTAATCACGACAGAGTTCCTGATGTTAGAAACACGACTGGGTCATCTCAAGGAAGATATTTTGGTGAAATGTTGTCGAATAATGTGAAGTACATCAATCCGAAGTTGGTTCAGAAGGTTCTGGATTCTCAGAGAAGTCGCGCCCAAACTCCAGTCGGCGGCCAACTTCAAACCAACTCTAGCAGAGAAGTCCCACCTGCTGGGCAGAGAAGCAGATCCCGTTTCGTGAAGCCTGATCATCATTTGTCGGACACAAGTATCAGCAACAGATTGACCGACTGTCGGGTCACTGACCCGGAAACTGTCTCAACCGGATCGCAGAAGGAGTCGGGGTACCACAGTGGAGACAGCGTTGGAGATCGATTAAGCGAGAACAGTGAACCTGGTCGGAACGTGCGATCCGGTCCGACTGTGGTCCAACCATTTCCTGCCATTCCAGGTTCACCAGGTAATTGAAGTGGGCAATTTCATTCATCCATTCCGAGAGTTTATATAGCGCCCCTTCATTAGACCTGTTCAGAGGCGCTCCCTAGCTCAGCCACAACTGAAAAAATAGAATGAGTGACTTATAATATGATGTTAAGCTTTTTAACTGAATTTTAGTTGTTGTAGCTGCTTGATAACAATGGGTGACTAGCTAACCATGGTCAGTAAACTGATCTAGTGCCCTAACTCCACAAGTCAGAAGTTAATGGTCTTTAGCAAAGTATGAAATATCTTACATCATCATTGGGGTAAGGTGTGAGGGTTAATCAAATGAAGTTGCTTCTTACATTTGTTTACAATTCCACTCAACCTTCCATTCGGCAGATGGCGTTGGTTAACATATGTTTATATTCACGCTTTCAGATGATGTATGTGAACATTACTTCCTCAAAGGCGACAGTCTCGTGGATCTCTGCAGCGAACAAGAACGTTCGGGAAACTGGCAACAAGCCATTAACTTCCTTAACCAAGCCATCGGTACATACAGATCTTTTAATTGAAAATGCTATATTTTAATGTATGACTATGATATCACTGAAGATTAATAGTTTAAATAATGAATAAGTATGCCACTGTGTCACATTAAATTGCTAACTGTGAAGAATGTAGCGTAATTTTTTGAACAGCTTGCTTGCCCTTTTGTCTACCAATCTTTAACATGTGTACCGTAGCAGGGGCGGATCCAGGGGGGGCCAATCCGGCCATGGCCCCTCCATTGAAAACTGCCATGGGTCTGAAATTAGGCGTAGAAAAAAATTGTTGTGTTTCCGATAACCCGACCGACCCATTTTTACGGCCGCGACTCAAATATTTTTGTAAAAATTTTATTTAAAAAAAATTTTTTTTAAATTTTTTTTAAAATTAATTTAAAAAATTTTTTTTTAAACATTTGTATTGACATAACATAAGAGACGTCAACAAAATGAAATTAATATGACTGTTTCTAGAGCAGTTTTAGGTGCAGACCGTCGGGGAAATAGGCAGTTTATACTTGCTTAGACCACGTACTTTGTTTCAGCGTGCAAAAAAGACTAGTGGGGTATACTTTTTCGGATAGTCACTGCATAAAAATATTTTTCCAAAATAAAAATATTTTCCGACCTACCTACCCAATTTTTTTAGCTCTGTTACCGGAAACACAACATTTTTTTTAGGCCTTAGCAATACGAATATGGGTGTAATGGATATTGGCCCCCCTATCCGGAAAATTGTTTTATGGAACGTGGCCCCCCCCATTCGGTTTTGAAGTTGAGGACTATAAAAAAAGTCATCAACTTTTTTTGCGGATGAAAAGTACTTTTTTTCCTCAACGACCGATCACTATTTTTCGAACTTTCGAAAAATGTTTCCTTTTTGCCATCCAAGATCTAAGATTTTGGTCCCCCCCTTGAAACAGTTCTGGATCCGCCACTGTACCGTAGTTGTGTATGTTGTACAACAAAGTGACAACATTGATGTTTAGTTGTACAGATATTGTCATATAATTGTTGTATTAATCTTTGCTAATTCTGATTGTCTGAATCCGAGTGTTCAAGACCTTTTAATCTAGGTTCCGAAACTGTGAATTTCGATATTTCACATTGTTGTTGTAAATAAAATGATGGACATAAAATGTATTTAAATTGTATAATTTATTTTGTGTTAACTATTTACAGACCTCTTCCAGCAGGCGACTAACGTTCCCGGTGTATCCCACGACAATGTACTACGCATGCGACTGAAACACAACCGAGCCATCCTACATCGCAGGAAACTGTTAAAGCAGTCCGGTTGCTGCACGGCGGAGGCTGCACCGACGCGCCGTCTTCCATGTACTCCACAAGACATCAAGGAAATATCAACGGATGACGTATTTTCCACAAATCACCAACCAATCTCCAATCATTTCAACAAAGTTCCAATTGGCCTGGACTGTAGCGATGGCACTAGGGGTGTGGGTAGCGGCAGGGGACCCCGTTTGTGTTCGACTGACGGGACTGGAAATGTTAATTTTGTGGAGGGTAGAAACAGTGAAAATGTTTGCGTAGGTGCTTGTGATCCGGACCTTCCGGAAGCTGGACTGCAGTGGACGTCGGATGATGTGAAAGACATTAATATCTATGCCACTCTACCGAAGAAGAACAGAAGGGGAAACTGTGGCCCTCCTGTGACGATTGCGACAACCGTCAACCCGCTACAGACTAAATTACAATCGGAAATTATTTCTGTCTCGTGTCGTAACGAAGAATCTCAACGTGTGAGTGCAGTTAGGAATCAAACGAGAAATGCTGGTGGATACGGAGATTATCAGCATGTCACGAACGACTATGTGCGTAATGGAATGACGCAACCAAGGGAACCAGTGCCTGTGAGGTTGTCGCGACAGGTGACCAGTTCTGACGTTCCACGGTTGCACAATTCAGCGTCGCATTACTTCAGATCTGACGGTGTGTCTCGTTGATTTCTTATTTTTGCTGTTGTGGAGCTAGGACTTCTCTTTTGGGGAGCTTAAGCATTGAGAATTACAAGTGCTGTAGTGTAAGTCTGGGGTGGTGCTGAGGGGCTAGTAACATCCTTGGCTGTGAAATGTAATACGTAATGTATATAGTGTGAATTTCCATGGTTTGTGGTTGAGGGACTCGTTCCACATTCTTAGACCCTGGAGTGGCAATAGATGTATTGTAAGAATAAACTGTTGAATGTTTGTCTTTGTTAATGACGTGTGTCTGCTCTGGAATCTTCATAATGACTGAAGATTATTACATTGCAACTGCAACAATTTACTTAGAATCATCGGTAGCAAGGTAATTCTAGGCTGCTGTACAATGTAAACTTTAAGTACCACTGCACATTGCATACCATGGCTTCATTATTCAGTATTGCGTAACTTCAGATCTTATGGTTTTTCCTATCTCTGCCTGCATATGATTCAAACTTCATGTGTGAGTTCTTAAGTCTTAATTGGGTGCTGTTCCGAAGTAGGCCTATCTTTGCGATCTCATGCTTCGTCCTTTCTCTCTGCCACTTTTCTGCATCTTCTTAGATCCACTGATCGGCTCGACCTCTTTGTTCTCCATGTCAGGACCGCTATGGCTCAATCCAGATGCTTTGCCTGCATTGGTCCCTCTCTATGGAATTTACTTCCACCATCATTTCGCTCCACCTTTCTCTCTGGTAGTCTGCTCATTTTTTGCTTCAAATCCTGCCTTTCCTCTTGGGGGTCGATCGCACTGGGAGCACTTCTGACAGGCTTTTGCTGAGGGAAGCACCTCATAAATGGACACATGTAATACAAGACCAGATGAAACTGGTTCTTAGGTGGTCGGTGGATGTTCCCCAGTATGGACATTTTGCCACACTAGAGGACATAAGCTTATGCTGTGCACTAGATTGGACTAGTTTTCTATGTCCGTATTTTCTTGTTTTTTGCTGCAGACGTGAATGTGAGGAGAATGGCTCAACAAACAGCAGATCAAACAAAGTTTGTTCGGTAAGTTGTGAAGGCACTTAATTATCCTCTGATGTTTGTTTTGTAATTTGTGCCGCTTATTCACTGCTGAACTTTTTAAAGAGCACTGCCATATTTTAATAGCACGGTACCACAGGTATTTAAAAAAATTTAAATATGGTTCAGTGAAGAAATTAAATAAACTATTTGTTTACTTGTTGGTTTCGTTAATATGTAAATTGTTTATCTGATTGTTATGTTTTTGAAGTTACCAACATATTATTCATTGTCATGCTTGTTAATTAATAATTTTTTTAAATTTGTGATCAGATGACAAATAATTAAACATGGTCTGGTGGTTTTACCAATCAGTGGACATTAATTTTTTTATAATTCAATTATGATGAATATTGTTTTCTTTGCTTGCAGATTTTGAACAGTTCATGATACCCGGTACACAGAATCTCACCAGACATCACTTTTTCTGAATGCTCAACTATTTTGTTTTTTGTACATAAACAGTTTTAAATCGATCTTTATTTTACGTTTATTCTGACAGAATTCACTAATGACTTTCATGTCTTGCATTTATCGTGGATTATCGATGAAATTGTCTTCTAAACCTTAATCATCGTGCAAAGTTTATACGTTACTGTCTGCTCTAATCGTAATTTTGTTAATTTGTAAATCTAAAATTTAAAGAGTGTTAACATGACCTCATTCGTGAACTCTGAGTAAATTCCGAGAAATTGTCCAATGATCTTGCATAGACTCATACAACCATAGACTAATATTAATCTTATATCTATGCTTCCAATTATGCCATAATTATGCTGTACAATGTACATGTGTTATGTAGGAGATGCCAGTATTGACAGGTTAAGTGAATCGAGACCTGAAGGATCATGAAATTACGTGTTCAAATTTCTGTTAAAATGATGACCTTAAATGCGATTGTTCTTGAGTGATTAATTTTTTTACATAATTATCTCAAACTTAGAAAATACAGACAATTGCACAATTTTGGAAACCCTAGTACTGATGCTTTTTTTTTGTTATAAAGATGGATTAATTGGTTTTTCTTACAGAAAAATGTGGTTTCAAATTAAATTGTTTTTTCTATGCGTTGTCTTCACTGCCGTAACATAGTATCCACAAATTATTTTAGAGTTGTACCATGCTTATAATATTATACAGATATACTCACCTGATTGTATTTAAAGTGCACACATGCACGTACACGGTGTCACGGCAACTGGTTCACAGAAAAGGTTATGCCTTTGTTACCAATTTAATTCAGATAGGCTAACCGATATGGACTCTCTGGCAAATGGTGAATGGAAGCTGGATGAAGGGGGTTCCTTATAGGTGAAATAGAAACTGGATTGACAAAAATAACGATTGAGAAATGGAAGCCGGATTAATGATAAAGCGCTTGAGAAATGGAAGCTGGATGCATGTTGAAATACATGAATGAAAATCATCAATCCAGCTTCAATTTATCACGCATTCTATTAATTAATCCAGCTTCTATTTCAGATATAAAAATACCATTATCCAGTACCAATTTAAGCAAGAACATTTTCACCAGTATAGTTCCAGTTTAAGCAAGAATATTTTCATCAATCCAGCTCCAGTTTGAACAAGAATGCTTTCATCAATCCAGTTCCAATAATATTGTCGTGTAACAATTGTCGTGATCCAGCTGTCGGTGAACCAGTTGTCGTTGAACCAGTTGTCATGGAACCCACGTGCACACATACAATGACAACAAAGCGCAAATAATTACTATCTAGGCCTAAGACTATTCTGTGAAATATACACCAGCACATTGCACATTCAAAAAAAAATTTAAAGTAACGTCTAGGCAAAGGGGTCGTCGATAAGTGGTGACCGCGAATATAGCCCTGGCTTTGAACCCTTCCATGGCATCCTATGTGTTTGACTGCCCTCCCCATCTCCCCATTCCAAATACAGCAGAACACTAAAAGGACCATAATTGTTGCAGCATACGGTGATATGGATAATGGAATGAGGTGCTGGTCTATATCTGTTATCTGAATAAAATTAGTGACAAAGGCATAACCTCTACTGCATAACTACACAGTAAACACAAAATTTGTGTGTATCCATCCCCACATTGGGCATAAGCTTCTCTGACCTGCAGTTGTGTGATCACTTCCTTTGTGGGGGTGGGGGGTAGAGGGGACTTAATTATGTGTAAGATCACATATCAATTGACTTCATGGCTTTAGTGTAATGCTGACACACTTAAACAATTAGGCCTATAGGCACTAAAAGGTCAGAATTTCATAATTCAATTACAATTATTTAGGCTTACTCCTTCAGCTGAACTTAAATGGATAAAGCGTGTTTAGGGCCTACACTTTTTAGTTTCTGTGTGCACAGCAATATTGCATAAACCATGCAAAATTTCTGAGATTTTCATTGCTCTTAAATAAAGAGATATAATATTTTGAGAGAATATTTGGCAGTTTTAAGGAAAAAATTCATTGTTCCCGCTAGTTTGGTCGGCGGGCACTGATGAAGCAACTAAAAGGTCGTTGCTGAGGCTAGAGATCACTTACTTACTCACTGTCATAACAGCCTCAGCAAACAGATTATATATTTAGCGCCAAATATTAAGAAATGTCAACAAAATTCGTGTAGAGTTTGGTTTGAAAACCTTACCTTGAAGCTGTTTATTTGCAGAAAGGTACAATTAAATTTGTCCTCGGCGCTCACAAAGCCGATTACTAGCGCGACATCGTGCTGCTTAAACGCGATTATTTACATGGCAACGGGTGCGGGCCGAATCCCCAAAACCAGAATCACCGAAAATAATATTATTTAGACCGGATCCCCCAAATAGATCTTCTAAGGCGCGACACAGGCAACCAAATTATTACCCCTTTTCTGATCAAACGTGTTAGCATATTTTGCGGAATGTCACTCGTAGGTGACAAAGAGCCGACTAATAAAAAGATTGTGGACTTCAAGAAGTGTGGACTGTCTTCACTGTTTAGTTTGTGTCATGTGTAATAATAATAAATTCTTGCTTTTAGTCACCTGGGGTTGATCACGCATAAATGTTGTAATTTCGCCTAAACTGAAATGCGCTTTGCATGACATATCAAAGCAATTGTTTTCAATAATTGTCTGCAGAGGCAGGGGCTTGAGATTTACCTTACAATAATAAAACTTAAATTGCAGTAAATAAAGTGTTCAGATGACATTAATTGCTTAACTGTTTGTTTTCAATAAAATACTCTTATTTTGAATAACTTTAAGACCTTCTGTACAAATGATTTTTCAAATGGTCAGCAGGGATCGCTGATCCATCCTCGTGAATGGATGACCTGAGCGCTGAGGATTCTGCCGAGGCGAGCGGAGTGATTCGGGCAATCGACAAGACCTCAGTCCACCAGATCTGTTCTGGCCAGGTAATCCTCACCCTGGCTACGGCAATCAAGGAGCTCGTCGAAAACAGCCTTGATGCGGGTGCTACAAATGTTGGTAAGAAACTGGATGGTGGAATTCTCTCGGAGCGAGGGGCATCTCACCGTCATGGATGAGAAACAATTGATTTAGTTTTAGCTGTTTTGCGTATGTGTGAAAGCCTGCCTGTGGAGACTTTTTTGATGTTTTTTGATGTCATTCATGTCAATCATGTGCGAGATTCGAATAAAAAAGAATGAAAGGTGGAACAACACTATACTGGATAGATAAGGCAAATTACTTTTAGGACATGACATTGCATGGATTAACACTAAGGGAGCAACAAACTTTGAGGATATAATTTATTTTTACCCATTACTGCCAAATGGCTGGCATGAGTCAGGAATTGATGATGATGATGACGACAATGCCACTTATAAATGCAAGCTGGATTTCCATAGGGTACTATTCTATAAAATATGCTATTCTATAAATGCTATTCTATAAAATATGCTATATTCTATAAATGCTATTCTATAAAATATGCTATATTCTATAAATGCTATTCCATAAATGCTATTCTATAAATGCTATTCCATAAATGCTATTCCATAAATGCTATTTTATAAATGCTATTCTATAAATGCTATTCTATGAATGCTTTTGTAGAAGTTCGACTGAAAGAACATGGCAGCAAAAGTTTTGAAGTTATTGACAACGGTTCTGGAGTTGAAGAGAAGAATTTTGAAGCACTTAGTAAGCTCACCCTTTTTGTTCTTTCTTCGAAATTCAATGTTTTCAGTGTATTTGATGGTAATGCCACAGACTCTATAAAACTGTTCTCTTTTACCGGTGAGGAAGGACTGCTGTGTAAATGATCTTGAATGTATCATGGTCAGATTGACTTCAGATTATGACTGAGTAAATGGTTTGAGGATTGTTAATATATCTGCATTTTGTGCATATATATGTAAACATTTATTTAGTGCATTTTCTAAGGTTCCGAAACACGCTAATCTGACAAATCTGAATGATTTTTTATGGCACAGCGATTCTGGATTTAGATGCAGTCAATGCATCTAGAATAAATTTAATTGCATTGTGGTTGCATATGATAAATTGCTCTCCTTCCAAAGTTCAGAAGTGCTCACGTAACCATGCGCCAACGATGTCTGATGGTATTACCGTGGTGCATGATCTCTTGAATTCTTTCTAATGCATGTGCTTATGTGGTCAAAATCCTAATGGTAAGACCGATAAGGAGGCAGGTGACAGCTCAGTAGTGATGAGATTTTAATGCCTTCTCTTTTTCTGTTTGGTGCACATCTCTTGAATTCTCCTGTATATCTGCAAGACTGGTTCCATGGTTAAAGTTAATTTCTTGTTGAAATTGTAGCGCTCAAGCATGACACGTCAAAACTTATTTCTTGTTGAAATTGTAGCGCTCAAGCATTACACGTCAAAACTAATTTCTTGTTGAAATTGTAGCGCTCAAGCATTACACGTCAAAACTAATTTCTTGTTGAAATTGTAGCGCTCAAGCATTACACGTCAAAACTAATTTCTTGTTGAAATTGTAGCGCTCAAGCATTACACGTCAAAACTCACCAACTTCTCCGATCTCGTCGGTGTCGAAACGTTCGGTTTTCGCGGAGAAGCGCTCAGCTCACTTTGCGCCCTTAGGTAACTATGAGTTTCTAATATATGAACATTTTTAAAGCACTTCTCACAGCAGAGCTATTCTACAACTTGTTGCCAGCCATATCTAATCTAGGCCTATAATTGTCTGACTGCAGCCAAAGTTTGCTGGGGGCAGGTTGGACATTACCATTCTGTCAATTTGTGGCAGAACAATATTGAATTTACAAAGAAATTTGTGCCAAGTCATTAAGTGGTATAATTAATTTGATACTGTGATGTCACTAAGTGGTATAATTCATATGATACTGTAATGTCATTAAATGGTGTAATTTATTTGATACTGTAATGTCATTAAGTGGTGTAGTTTGTTTGATATTGTAATGTAAATGCTGTGTTTTATTTTGCAGCAAGCTGACAATAACAACTTCTTGTTCTTTTGATGGAATCGGAACTCGATTGGAATACGACCAATCAGGAAAGCTGATTGGAAAGAAACCATGTGCTAGGCAGGTATGTGCGATTCAGCCGAGCGTCATTTAATTCTTCATCCAGTGCACATTACATGACGCCTTAAAGGAAAAGCATAAAAAAGAAAGAGTCTTTAGACGATTAAAATATACATAATCTAATAGCTTTACTGCTTGAAAATCTTTAGTTCTGAGGTTAGGTTTCTTGAATAAACTTATGTCTATTTTTCTACTAGTGAATTTTTTTGCAATTTTTTGATTGGATTGTGTAGCATGGAACCAGCATATTCGTGGATCAGCTGTTCTTCACGTTACCAGTGCGGCACAAGGAGTTCCAGCGAAACATTAAGAAGGAATTTGCGAAGATGGTGCAGATACTTTGCTCCTACTGCATCATCAATACAGGTGTTAAGCTCACCTGTACGAATCAGACAGGGAATGGGTAAGTTCTCCATTGACTTTGCAAAAGTCATTAATAAATTTTAAGTTTAAATAAAGAAATATATATATTCGTTGATTGAGAAAATAGCCGGTCATCATAGGGTGACAGTTAACAAGCGCCAAAAGATAAAGCCTGGTGTTGTTTTTACTGGTTCTAAAAAGGGAGCACTCTCCTCCTGGCTTAATCTAATGTTTCTGTAAGACAGTTACACAAAAAATGGTTATTTAATGCTGAATTTTATTCCTAATGATTTGTTAAACAATGGATGTTTTCCAAAGGATGCTTTTCATGAATAGATCATTGTGATAAAAATTGTAAACAGTCTAAATTTGAGTGCCTCTGAGTAGTCCCCTTGACGAGGTGCTATACAAATTCATTTAATGAATAAATGACAATTTATTATTTTGTTGTTTTCCTTGTTAAAAACAGCAAGAAGTCGACTGTACTGAGTGTGACGGGAAATTCCACAGTGAGGGACAATATTGCCGATATCTATGGCATTAAACAGGTTTCGCATTCAGTTCTGAGTCTTGGTTAATTTGAAATTTTTATGTGTGCATTTGAAAATTATAATATATATATGTATATATATATAATATGTATGTATATATATAATTTAATACATATAAATATGACAGTGGCGGCACTGCAGACATTGCTGGATGAAATCTATTATCATAAATAATGGTGGGGTACACTGTACAATACTGCAAACTCTTATATCAATGATTGTACATTTATTTAGCTTTTTAACAAAAGCTGATGAGAGGGTGAATACCTTTCAAATGGACAATAGAAGCAGAAGAAGAGTAAATACCAAAGCATTAAGTAAATTGATTCATGTAATTAGATGTTTTTGACCAAACCCACATTTACCAGTGGGTCGGTGCTAAGATTGCTGCAGCACTGTATCCCAGTTTTGAGAGGCTTGCTCATATTAAGCATAATATATGCGGGGGGACGACCGAGTTGTCAGAGGGGCCATTCGAGGGTAATCACAGCACCCAGGCCTGCAGTAACCCCCAATGTGGCCCTGATCATGCAAGTTACTAAAATGTATTAATGTGGTGTATGTGCAGTTGCAGAGCCTTCTGGATATTAAGAGCACGCAGCCAGAGGAAAGTGTTTTGATGGAGTATGATCTGCAGCCTACAACCGATGACAAAACAGATCTGTTCAGGTATGCTTTTAAAATTGATTCAGATTATGGTGCTTCTTAAGAAGTCGTTGGATTTGATTAAGAAGTCAGATTGGATGGGATTTGATTGGGCCAATGAATTTGTGATTAGAAGTGCAGTAACCCTGTGGACCTCAATCTTTTATCTCTTTTTCATATTCATGTATCTTTTTTTCTTGTGCAGTATAAGTGGTTTGGTGTCAAGTTGCGAGCATGGCAGCGGCCATAGTTCAGCCGACAGACAGTTCTACTTCATCAACAGAAGACCATGCGATCCACAGAAGGTCTGTCTGTCCAATCTAAACAAAACATCGTCTGTCTTCAGTATTACTGATTTGTCATTGTTATTATCCACAGATATATGTATGCGATTATGCTTTCTAAGTGCAGTGTTGGCCAGATAAGATTATTCAGCTTTCTTGGTAGCGAAAACAAACACTGATACGCTAAATATTAAACCATATTGTAAATAACGCGAACACGAAAAATTTACTGCTGAATGTTATACTAATTTATGCACATAAAATTCGTGAAGTTGCTCAGTTATTCTCTGTTCGTGTGAATATAATTATTATATGCCTCTAGTTAGGTAAGATCCATAAACAGCATCTCATGGACGGCTCTGGTTTACATGGTGAGTGCACTAACCAATCAGAAGTGCACTAACCAATCAGAAGTGCACTAACCAATCAGAAGTGCACTAACCAATCAGAAGTGCACTAACCAATCAGAAGTGCACTAACCAATCAGAAGTGCACTAACCAATCAGAAGCGCACTAACCAATCAGAAGGGTCCATTCTTCGTAGCGTTCCTATTGAACGTTTATTCGGTGTTGTATAAATTTGCAGATGTCTCGTCTCGTGAATGAAGTCTACCACATGTTCAACCGTCACCAGTATCCAATGATCGTGCTCGACATAACGCTCTCAAAAGGTGACTGTTATTATTTTACGTAATATGATGTCATTAATTTACATAATATTATGCTGGTAAGTTCTGAATTTGGGTACTCATACGTATAAATTGTTTGCACTGTGTGGTTGTTGCAGTTTGGTTAATAGCATTTTAGTCTGAGGTTTCTAGTACCAACCAACCATGGCATTATTTTAAATATTTCTTCAGACCTTTATGTTGATTGGCTGCTTGTATTTGATTTTGTCTGTGTGTTACGGGTTGCAGTTTGTCATCCTGATTGATACTAAATGAAGATACCTACTGTATTTTTATATGGTTTTGGTGTAGGCCTAGTGATGAAAAATTTACCTTAACAGCCATATTTCATCATTTCTGATCAAAATCGTTGAGTCATTGACTCCAGTTAAGTAGTTCCCATCTATATCAGAAGTATTGAGAACCGCCTGAATAAACACTGATGCACTGGGAAAAAACTACTAGTACCTTAAGAAGGAAGTCTAAGATAACGTCTGAGCTGTTTTCTTATTTGACAACTTTGTTTTCAGAATTGGTTGATGTTAACGTGACGCCCGATAAGCGACAGATCTTCTTTCAGCAAGAGAAACTACTTCTTGCGACGGTCAAAGTATGTCTTACCCTTGTAGAACTATTCACTTGCTAATTGTTGTTCACGTGTGCAGTTGTTTGCTAAAATTGCGCTTTGGGCAGTAGTAATGTATAGAAAATGAATTATTGATTTGCCTTCCATTCTTTGAAGAATATCATTACAGCATAATTATATCGAAACAGAATATGTCAATTTTAAAAGCATTTTGATGAATTGTAGTTCTGATTGGTTGATAAGTTTTGATGATTTTTCTTTTTGTATTCTTATTTTGAGCGTTGTGATCAAGTTTATGAGTGGCCTGGAATTTTTTATGGTCAAGGTTCCTGTTGCCTTTTTAGCTTGCTTTTTGTAACGAACTCTTTTCAGACGTCGCTGATGAAAATGTTCCAGTTGCTGTCTCCCATTTGTTCCTCTGTTGGTTCCATCTGTAAGTAACTGGAACAGAAGATTTCTTGAATTCGTTTGGAAAGACATTAATTTTGTTTCTTGTTAGAAACTGTTAAAAAAAATTCTAAGACTCACTAAACTCAATATAAATCTGCAGGTAATAGGCCTATATTTAAAAATAAATGTCTTTGTAAATACTTGTGTTTTGTGTACTCTCCTTTACTTTCTGGATGATATCATTAGTGCTGTACTGTTACTCTAGGTTTTGCGGTAATAGCATTTACTTTTTTGCTTAAGTTCATGTGTTTTGGTTTGCTGTTTTGGAGTAGGTGATACTGGTCTTTTGCAGTGACATACTGAATGGTATGGTTTTGAATCAAAAGAAACCAGGATAATGCTTGAGCTATACAGATTTAATTTATATGAGAGATCATATGTTTTTTTGTAGCTTCCTTTTCAAATGGTGGACTCGGTTTGACGAAACTCAAATCCCAGTGAGACCTCATCTTTCAGCTTAATTAGTCTTTTTTGTGATTTCCGTCAAGTTAATTTAGCAGATCTGTCCGTGGTGATAATTCAAATGATAACCTTTATACCCGTTATGAGATCATAATAATTGAAATAAGTTTGTTTTCTAAAATTGAATTGCAAGTGGTCTCTTTGTTCTGTTGAATCGTTTCGTATAAAATTCACGCTATAAGGAAACAAGATTATGGGATCTGGTGAATGTATTTTTATGACTGATTTTAGACTAGTTTAAAGATGGTTAATATCTGGTGTCCTGTTGTATTGGTGTGCAGGGAACCAGTTAAAGGAGGCAATGCAGACAGAGGGAAAGTTTCACCTGCAAGCAAATCGAAGGTAGCCATGCTTTATTTCCCATTAGATTTTTTCCTCAGATTTTCATTATGGTTTGTTTTTTAAAAGCTGTTGAATAGCCACATTGCTAAAAAAAGATGGATTTCAGCCATGGTTGTTGTGCATATGATCTCATCCCCAATTGACAAAATCATAGGCATATCCTTTTTGTGTTTATATTTGTGCAGACTATGGTAAATGTTGTTGATATCTGTAAACCAATCATAAAATCAAACAAAATTTTAGGTAGCACCCATTTAAGATACCTACTCAGAGATGCATCCAGCCCAGCACTATCTAAGAGAGGTCTGTGAGGATGATAAGAACATATTGATTGATATCAAAACCTGAGCAAAAAACAACAAAATAATGACAATAGAGATGACTAATCAACATATAACTGAGAGTTGGCCAGAAGTTATCATCTGAAAAGTATTCTAGGTAAGTAGTTAGTGTCATCTTTATCAGGGAATTTTAAATAGTGCAACGGAGGCAGGTCGTAAGGGCACTGAACTATATGAAAGACTGTTGACTCTTTGTGTAGCTGATGCTAATTATTGCTTGCAAGAACTGAATGTGGTAGATAAATGGATTGGAATTTGCAGCAATTTCTGTGTGTGCTGTGTTTTTCAGGGCTTGCCCATCTCGTCATTTCTGAGCAATCTGAAGAGGAGTTTTACGAGCGCATTTGATAAAAGCTCGCAATCGACTCAAAGGTCCACTGATGATGATTCTGACAATACAACAAAGCGTGAGTTTAACGTAATTCCGCCGGCTGTTGTTAGCCTACATTGTAACGTTGTCTGTAGTATATGTGCAATTTCTTTATATTGTGTTTCCAGCAAATGTATTGACAAGATGCTTTGTTGCATTTAACAACTGTCAAAGTTACAAAACTTTGACAAAGTGATAATAATAATGATGATGATTTAAAAAAAACTGACACAATGCTGTATGATTTTAATCAAGAACGAATGAGGACAAGTTATTACAGGAGTCAAATTTGACTGTCAGCAGCCATGCAAGACGCCCATCATGTCCTACTGCTCAGTTTACCAACGTCATCTGCTGAATGGAAGGTTGAGTGGACCTATGCGAGAGTAGCGGGACGTAATCTTGTGTATGCACTTCTATTTTTGCCTGTGATGTAAAGTTAAATGCAACAGTTCATTCAGATCAGAGTAAGCCTATGGTGGTAAGAAAGTTCGAATAGCTAAGAATAGGAAGACCCAAATAATATGCATTTTCAAAGCAAAACCCATAATGGATATATAAACTTTCGGGATACTTTCAGGATACTTGTGATACTCATTGGTCTTAATTACTTTTTTTTACAGAGATGAGAATTGACGATGTTTTTGCAAAGACCGACGAATCTCGAATCACCGCAGAACAGACCGACAGCAAAGACTCAAGATCAAGAACTGAAAGCAACTTGGAAAATCTTGATTTGAATTCTGATGCGCCAGGTCAACATGACAATAATAGCTTGCAATCGCACGACCCAAACATTTTAAAAGACGATAATGCGTCGAACGATAATCATGAGAAATGCGAACGTGATCGAGAGATCGTTTCGATAAATTTCACAGACGCAACGCAAAAATCCGACGACTTAAGTAAGATGTTGCGATCGTGCGATCATGTTTCCCTCAGCGAAAAATCCGATTCTGAATTCCCTGACGACGACTGTCCACAGCTTGAGCAGACGACATCGGGAAATTCCAAGGGTGATAAGATCAAGGACATTGTTGATGAATCACAGATCTCAGATGACGATAGTTCAGATGGTCAGATTATAATTTCTAAAGAGCAGCAAGATCGTGTGGATGAATGGGTTGTTTCTGCGGAAACAATGACTGTAGCAGATGTGGATGTGAAGCAGCATTCAGGCGGTATGAAGAAATCTCGTAAAGATTGTGTGAAGATGCTGCAGAAAAAGACGAAGGCCTCGATTTCTGAACTTGTAAGTCTTCTGATGTCATTCACGTCCAGATTTAGCGCTCCTCTTGTTCAGCTTGATTATTTACCATTCATTCTAGGTACTTGTATAGCGCACCTTCAAGAATTTACTCAGGAGCACACTAATGGTAATGGTTTGAACTGCGAGGTTTAAATATAGTTAGCATCTACTCATAAGACTAATAATGTTGTGAAAATTGTATGGAAGTATCCAACATACTTCCTGAGTTATTAGCAGTCACAAACATTTCAGAATTAAGTCGTTCATGAACTGTCGTCCTCCACTATAAAAGTGGTCACTTGTTGAATACCTTGCAACATTTTGAGTTAATATTTTGCATGGCTTCCTAAGATGTGTTGGTTTAAAATTTTTACCAGATATCAAATTCTGAGACCGTTGGTTGATTTGATGTGTAATGACCCAGCCGCAAAGCTTTCTCAAATATGCAGGAGGCTGACCCCAGGGACAATGTCATGCCAAAGCAAAAGGAACTTGACCTATTAACTGACTATTTTATCTCATGTGCTGTTGGCCACTAGAATTGTAAACGGCTCGTTAGATATATGGTTTTGTATTGTACTGTAGAATCTTTACCACGACTTTTAACTGACCAGTTCAATGACTAACGATGTTTTTTTGTATGTTGAAGGATGCTGAGCAGCCAATCAGAAAGAAGGTCGTGACGGTGAATTTCTCGATGGATTGGCTGAAGAAGAAGTTGGAAAGCAGAGGACAAGATGCAAGTGAGTTCTGTCATGGATTTTATTGCATGTATTGTACAACGGTAGTCAAGAGCAACGTAGAATTATTGTGGAATATGAAGCAGAGGGAATTTCAAAGAGCGTAATGTTGCATGAATGTTGCATTTTTTAATGTAAAGGTCGGATACTTTGTTAACCAAACTGTGATACATATGTCTTGAACAAAGTCTGAGTTGTGTTCCCTTAAAAAGCTATGATCACTTTGTCCCGTGATCAAGGACCACTTTGGCCCAAGCTTGATCATTTGCCACCATTGGGACTGTCCTCTGGAATGCCCTTCCCTCCTCTCTAAGTCTTTCCATTCTTCCTAGATCTGTTCCTACATCTCTGTCTCTCTTCAAAAACCTATTTCTTCTCTCGAGATACTTGCACTGAAAGCAATAGTGAGTGTTCAATAATGTAATCGGCACTATATATATAAGTTTTAAATTATGTTGCATGTGTTCTCAGTGCTTTTTTGAAGGATCTTAACATGTGCTGTACAAAAACACAGATTTTACATTTTGTAGGCCTATGTAGTATTATAAATATACCTGTGTATGTATGACATGTGTGTGTGTATTTTTGGAGCCACTTTTACTGATTTGAGCGTGTATGCATTTGAAGATCTACACAGAATATGCTATAAACCTCGCAAAAGTCTTGCATTTTGTTCTGTCCTTAACCCTTTACCCATTCATTTTTCCCGTTAAGCCTGTGTTTTCAGCGGATATTCTCAGGGCAAACGGGTAAAGGGTTAAAGTTTCTTTGTGTCTCGTGACTCTCGTCTGAGCTCTGTGTTTGTTGCAGGTGGTTCGTTGGCGTCTCGAGCAAAGGAGCGCAGTTTTCGTGCTCGGATTTCCCCGTCGAGCAACGAGGATGCAGAAAACGAGCTGAAGAAGGAGTTGAGGTAGGATACTGTGTGACTGAATTGATTACAGTTGTTCGATTGCAATCATCCTTGTTCAATCATGATTGATAGATAATGATTGATCCATTGTGATCAATAGATTGTGATAAATCATGATTGTGATTGATTGCGATTGATTCATTCCAATGGATCATGAGTGATTGATTGTGAGTTATCATGAGTGATTGATTCTATTGATTGACGTAGTTACCGTACTGGATGCCAGTAAAAGTATGGATCAGAGCATTAATTTTAAGTGGCATCTGTTTAGTGCTTCACGAATTGCTTCTTGTTATTGTGGTTGCCTAGATTCATGCATAACAGAATAACAAGCCAGCAAGTCGTTGGTTGTTTAGCAAGACTTTATTGTTGACTTGAGAGGATGTAATTTTATTGGAAATAATTAGATGGTTTTCTACCACTCTTTAAGATGTGTTTTTTGTGATTTTGCAGTAAAGACATGTTTGAGAAGATGGAAGTTCTCGGACAAGTAAGATCAGCTTCTGAATATATTTTCTAATCAGTTCATTGTAAACTCGCTTTTGGAATTAGTTACTTATTTGTAACAACTTTTTCGATGATTGTAACTGTAATTGCTTATTTATATATGGCGCCTTGTTTAGAAAAACATCAGATGTGCTTTTGGTTTATTTATGTTGAAAATTGAAATGTCTTGCAGATATGATATGATGTTCTTGCTTTCAATTTATAAAAAATTTGTGCATGGTCACAGAATTAGAAGTTTGAGGTGTGGAAATGACCTACCTGTGTAGTATTTTTGGTATTGAAATTGCCCATTTATTCATTTATGTTCTTTTTCAGTTTAATCTCGGCTTTATGATCGCTCGACTGAATCAGGATCTGTTTATAGTTGACCAACACGCCACCGATGAAAAGTACAACTTTGAACAACTCGAGAGAAGCACAGTGCTCGTTGGACAACGACTGATACAGTTAGCATACAACTGTTGTAAAAAATATTGAATATCAGCAACAGTTGTTAAAACGGATTAATTAGATATCAGTTGTAAATATGTTAATGTAATGTAATTGAACATTTAATTTATATGGTGCCCCTTGAAGATGCCTATTTTTATGGCACCGTGACCTTTTCTAGCAAACACGTCAGACTCAGCCTGTATGATGTTAAATGTCATCTTGAATGAGAATATTTAATCAGCAAATCATGTTAGATATATCAGTAGCAGTTGTAAAAGTGTTAGATGTAAGAAATTCAGTTTTAAGTTTCTATTAACAGTATTTGTGTACTGTACTGATGATATCTGGGCTTTTACAGTATTGCTAATTGTATGCTGGGAGATTTAAAAGGATGGTGTTATATTAGGTAAAATCTTTTTATTTTGTTACTTCTATTCAAAACTTAGATATCGTGGAGAAATTATGGTTTGACTGTTTGTCGATAATACTCTTGAAAGTGGAACTGAGAAAGAGGCTATTGTAATTACTTTAGAAAAGGGACTCAATTGCTTTAGAAAATTAATTCATGTACCGGTGTATGTTTTTTATAGGCCACAGCGGCTACAGTTGACCGCAGTCAACGAGTCAATACTTTCAGAAAATCTAGAAATATTTATGAAGAACGGGTTTGAATTTACAATCAACGAAGCTGGTACGTGTTGCTGCTGTTTATTTTCTGCATACTTGCAATTTAACTAGCAAATTTATATTTTTAAACACGATTTGTTTGCTTCTTTAGTTAGGTATGAATATATATTTTTATACTTTCATAAGAGCTTGGCACCAAAGGGTTGTCATGAAAACGCCATTGATGAAAAAGGTGTGATCGTTGACAATGTTATTATTTTGATAATGTCATTTCAATGGTCTTTGACATTGAAGGTTGCCAATTTGAGAGATCTGTTCTGAAGTTAAATTGAATAATTATTGTGAAACTTGTTTCGAATAGGACTGCCCGGGGATCGGATATTGCTCAAGTCTATTCCAACAAGCAAGAATTGGGAGTTTGGAAAGGATGGTGAGTGTTATAATGTTAGTTTTTTAACCTCTTTCGAAATTTATTTTTTAGTCTTGGGTTTTATTTTCTCACTGAGTAACAGAGCACCAGTATATTTTTCTTATAAATTCTGGTCAGCTCATTTCCGTGGAGTCTGTTTCTGTACAATATTCTGATTTAAGAAATGGTTGACATATCCTCTTATTTTGATACGTGTGGAACTGTGGAAGGTAGAGATATCTCCTTTGGATGAATAAATGCATGCTTGGTTTTTCGGATCTGTGTTCACAAACTTGCTCTGAAATAAGCGTACTTTTCATTTTAAGATTATCAACCCTGATAAAATATCTGATTTTGTTGACATTTTACTCAAATATCTGGTAATAAATATAGTATACGATTGATTAGTCTAAAAAGTTGATGTTATTTGCTTTAAAAGATTATATATATAAAAAAGAATAATTATTCTAAAGAATCAATCTTATCCACAAACAGATCTAGATTTTAACGAGAAACTTGGTAAACTTAACAAGTCATAATTCTCAAATTCTAGACTGCTGCAAAATGACTTGCATGGTTTATTGCAGATATCGAAGAGATGATATTCATTCTGTCTGAAACACCGGTACGTTTGAGTTGATAGTCAGAATATAAGATAGAAATAGAAGACCAATTTCTATATCAGCTTTATATTTTTTCATGTATCATTTTTGTGTTATCTTTTCCTATGTAGTTTGGTGGATCATAGGTTTAAAAATAATTTCAATTGTGGGCCAGTGGCAATTTTTTCAGCAGGTGGCAGGCCAGGCTGCCAATTATGCATGAATAAAATGGTGTGGCGGTCTGATGAGCTGACCCCAGAAACTTTTAAGAAATACCGTAAATCTCAAATTGTGCACTTTTTAAAATGTATATACAGCTAAATTTTGATTATAAAATCGTAATTTTCATGTTCCTTTTCATTCAAGAACATTACTGTATTGTTGACCCTTTGACTTGCCCTATTGTTTTTACAAGAAAAGGTAGGCCTATGTATGTATGTATGTATGTATGTATGTATGTATGTATGTACGCATATATGTGTGTATATATATATGTGTAAGTATGTATGTATGTATGTATGTGTGTATGTATGTATATGTATATATATATATATGCTTGTATGTATGTATATATGTATGTATATATGTATGTATGTATGTATGTATGTATATATGTGTATGTATATATTTATATAATTATATATATGTATGTATGTATGTATGTATATATGTACGTATATATGTATATATGTATGTATGTATGTATGTATGTATGTATGCATATATGTGTATATATATATGTGTGTAAGTATGTATGTATGTATGTATGTATGTATGTATGTATGTGTGTATGTATATATATATGTATGTATGTGTGTATGTATATATATATATATATGCATGTATGTATGTATATATGTATGTATGTATGTATGTATGTATGTATTTATGTATGTATATGTATGTATGTATATATGTACGTATATATGTATGATTGCATGTATGTATGTATGTATGTATATTATATGTATGTACCGGGTATGTATATATGTATGTATGTATGTATGTATATATGTATGTATACATGTATGTATATGTATGTATATATGTAAATATGCGGTCGAAATACATCCTTATAGAAAAGCGCGCTTTAAAGCGCGCTGGCAAGTCGAAATACATCCTTTATAGAAAAGCGCGCTTTAAAGCGCGCTGGCAAGTCAAAGGGTTAAGGCAAGGCTGTGCATGCTTAAAAGACCATCCCATGCATCTTTTTATTTAAAAAATATTATGCATATGATTAGGTATATTTAGACGTATTTACAATTTTACATATGTACAGGTGTTTTAATATGTATTTCTATTGTAGGGCGTGATGTGTCGGCCTTCAAGGATTCGACAGATGCTGGCGTCTAGAGCATGTCGTAGTTCTGTCATGATCGGCACAGCGCTCACAAAGCCTGACATGAAAAAGGTAAATAGACTTAATTGCAAAATTTTACAACAATTTCTATAGCAGCGTTAATAGCAAGCTACTTACAGGATGCTTTATGATGTCAGTTATTGTGAGTGGAAATGTTCCGAGCCATGCAGTCAATACAATTTAAACTGTTTTAAAAAAAACAGACATGTTTTTGGCTGCCTGATTTATTCATTTATTGACTATCTACCATTTGGGAGCCGTCATGTCACATTCTGCAGAAACTTTCATATTACGTTGTTCTTGGTAAAGATCTTGGTAAGAATTCTGATGAGTTTCACGTTATAGCATGCTTGATGTACAATTGTACATGTATGATATGATGTTTCTGTTGACTTTCAGTTGATTGTTCACATGGGCGAAATTGAACAACCATGGGTCAGTATTTTGAGGAATTTTAAAACTATTGCAGTACTGCCAAAGAAAATAGGAAAATAAATTTTAGCATTATCTTCTGCAACTCTTTAAGGTGTACGTCCTTCAGTTATTTTTTCGTATTTAGTATTATTAGTAGCCATTGTGTTTTTGAATTACTGGTCTTTGTGGCGCAGCATCACACCCGGTATCTATTAGTGAATCGTTTTGTTAGTGATGATGCAATGCAATACAGTATTTGGTATTGCCCTTCTTCCAAAGTTCAGATGTTCACACACATATGGCAAGAATATAAGATTGCACTTGTTGGACAAAAACCCGTTAATGACTTATTCAAGTGCAATAAATGTTTGGTCTATTTATTTTCAGTAATTTTCATAATGACTGCTATAAGTAGATGTTTGTTGTACTTATTTTCTATGATTTTGGTAATCACAGAATGCAAATAAATAGACAAATGTTCGTTTTGCTTATTTCCAGTAATTTCTTAATACGTATGGGTTAATAAATAAATTATAAATTTATAATAAATAATTTATTTTTCAGTAATTTTTCTATTATAAAAATGAAATGCGTTTGGTTTATTTATTTTCAGAATTGTCCGCATGGACGACCAACGATTCGACATCTGATCAACCTTGACATGGTGTCAAGCAGAACGTCGTCAAATGAATCATCGTCACAAGACCAAACAGATTGACACCATGTCAACCGATTGACACCAAGTCAACCGATTGACACCATGTCAACCGATTGACATTGACACCATATCAACCAATTGACACCACGTCAACTGGTTGACACCACGTGGTCAACTGATTGACACCATGTCAACCGATTGACACCATGTCAACTGGTTGACACCACATGGTCAACTGATTGACACCATGTCAACCGATTGACACAAGTCAACTGATTGACACCATGTCAACCGATTGACACCAAGTCAACCGATTGACACCATGTGGTCAACTGATTGACACCAAGCCAACCGTTCGATGCCAAGTCAACTGTTTGATGTCAAGTCAACCGTTTGACGCCAAGTCAACCGACTGACCCCAATTAAACCAGTTTTGCTGTGAAATGATGAAGACATTTAGATTCAGACTGTGATAACAGATATGGAGCTCAGCTGCATTGAGTTCAGCCCAATATTAGATTTACCGGTAGTACTACATCAAGTTTTTAGACATTGTAGCCGTATGTGATTATTGGTAGGTTTTCACACGCTTAATTTAACTGTAATCTTTTATTGCTGCACGTATTCATTTCACCTTGATCAAGATCAGAAAGATTCATCTAGTGTAACACAGATCAGTGTTAGTTTGTCAACAATGAAATATATTATCACACAACACTTATTCATTGTAAGTCACACTTACACCTCAGCATTGTCTAGACCTCAACCAACTTTGACCCTATTTGTCTATTGACTCTGTTCTGGCTCAATGTCTCTGAATTTATTTCATTCCCATGTGACTAAAGTTTTTGGTCACCAAAAGAAATTTTGAGATCATGATTGCAATGTTTCCGGTCAATAAACGGAAAAATGCTGTAGTAATGACAATAAACAATGACAATAAACAATGGTGCGAATCTAGACAATGCACAAAGATGACAACTCAAAATGACTATAATAACAATCGGCATGGGGTCATTAAACTGGAGTCTCGCTCTAGAAGTCGTCCTCGTCTTCGGGTAGTTTCCGAGGTGGTTTGCGACCGAACTGTGGCTTCACTGGACCCTCATCGCCTTCCGATAACTCGCTTTCATCTTCGTCGTCATCGTCGTCTAAATCCTTCGAATCCAACAAACCATCGTCCTAACAACGTCAAGAATTTGTTTTCAGTGACCAATTTTAATGACGTGAAACACTACAGTGGTTCTAAGCAGGGCTGTAATCAAAGGTATACACTATACAGCGTGTAATCACCTCACAAGTATTCGTGTGTAGCATACGGGAAAAATGACCTGCAGACCGGCCTAGGCAACGGTAGCGTGTACACTGTACAGTGTACTCATCTGTAATTTTGCCAGTACAGTTCTGGTTATAAGTTTTATTTTTTTATCATTAGTCTGATACTTATCTAACTTATTCACGAATTCATCTTTAAAAAGGTTCGATGATTCGCCTCAAAAATGCACTTCCATGCTCTCTTATGAGGTAATAGGAAATGTGCTAGGCAGCTGCATACTCTTAACAAGATGGCTAACTGGGCCAATGCAATACTTTCTCTACTGACAAAGTACAAATTATCCACAACTGTAACAACACAAGTTACGAAGTACCATTTTCAATTTGTTGATGTACTTGCGTGTATAAAACGATAGAAAAGCTGAAAACTTACATCGTCATCATCATCATCGTCTTCATCATCTTCAATGTCGATTCCCATGCTGCCGTTCACTACGGCGCCCTTCACCATTCGCTGACCAACCTTTGCGGACGCACCTCCTGGAAATGGAATTACAACAGACACAAGACACTCGTGTTCAGTTGTTCACGTTATTAGAATGCAGCACGTTATGTAAAAATCTCAATAAGTACAATTCATGCATGGATATTTTCTCATACTTCTTCGTCCAGCATTATAATATCAGGCTCAAAACTTGGCCAGTAATATCTTGCACCGGTCTATTTAAAAAATGCACTTAATAAGTTGGAAGTCTGTTCCATTTGAGGCAGGAGCCTCTCGAGTCTGGCCAGAACATTAGTGGCTAGTCCCACACCATGCTGGTGGTGGTGGCATAGAGCAGGTATGGAATCGTGGTTTAAGAGAGGTCATCTGCTTAACATTAGGCCTGGTTAATAGAACATTCGAGAAACTGACCACTTCACTTGAAAACTCCCAACATGGGACTATTAAAGAAATCATTGAGGCCTGATAGATGGCTATTGACATGCTTACATGGTTTACTTGGTATGTCCTCGATAATAATTATTGATAGGGGCAGGTGCGACCTTTTCCCCCCAATGACGGGACGTAACGATGACTTGCCTGGTCGCTGACGTGCATGTAGCGGTCTTTCATTCAGCGGTTTCTTGTTGATGTCATCATCGCCTTCGCTTTCATTGCTGTCGTCTTCACCGTCCAACAGACCTAACGACACACAACATAATATGACACAACTCAGACTTTTTCATATCGGTATGAATTTGTGCTTTTTAGCATTCTTTGTCTTCTTTTGGTACTCTGCAGTGTGAGAATTGTAGAAAAAACTGAGGGGATCGGACTATGATACACGCAGAGTTTGGGTGTGAAAAAATGACTTTACTATTGGACCCTAAGAAAAACTACCCTCCCCCTATGGCAATTCTCACTCTGGTTCTCTGCCTTTTAACTTCCTTTGACCCTTCTCCATCGTCCAATAAGTCCAATCATTAACATCATTATCGGTCTTCCTCTTCTCTTCTTACCCCCTCCCCCCATTCTTCCATCAATTAAGGTTCTTAAATTCTTGTATTTTGATAACTTTATGAAGTTACAATCACAATAATGTCTGTAATGCTGTCATCATTTATCGATGCAAGAAACAAAAACAACTAATACAGTGATGGTTTGACTGCAAGAAGAGAAAATGGCTATGACACAACGTCATGAGAAGCATTCAGTAAAGGACGCACAATGACTGAGACATCCAAACCTGCACAGGAAATACTGTTACTTTCTCACATAAAATTTACAGGGAAAATGTAATTCCTTCAAAGACCACAATATTTCATAATAATATATAATGATAGAGTCACAATAATGTACGTAATGCTGTCATCATTTATCTAGTACTATAATTGCAGAATTAATGGAAATTTTTGCCATCCTGGTTTAGCATTGATGCCATTCAGCTTTAAACTTACGACATGTCTGCTTCAATTTACTCACATAACCCCTGCTGCTTAAGTTCTGTCGCGCTCACAAGATTTCAATAAGGATTCTCAAATTGATGTTTGATTACAATGATTAAGATTTCATTTAAACAACAATTGATTGGCATCTTGTGCATTACCAAGACATCTAAAAGAAACCAACTTAAGAAAAATTGAAGAGGTTGAACTCTTATGTTAGAGTACATATTATATTAAGCGTATGCGAAAAAGAGCACGGTATATTAAGCGGAGGACTGATCACTATTAACAGTTTATCATTCTTAGAAGCATGCATTGAGAAATTATACGAGTAGCTGCTTATCCATGCAACACGATCACAAAAAGACTTGTTTAATTAGAATGAGCCGAGAAGTGAGAAAATTTTCACATTTGGAAACATTCTTGGGAACACTCGCACACCTACAGTTCTACACAAAAGCACGCACACAAATGCACGCATGCACACACAAATGCACGCATGCACACACAAATGCATGCATGCACACACGAATGCATGCATGCACACATACTCACATGCATGCAAGCATGCAGAAACACACAAGCACACACAAACGCATACAGACATGAACAAACACACACACACACACAACACAAACACAAATGTGCATAAACACACATACAAACGCACAAACACAGGCACAAACAAAAGCTTTAGATTCGTGCCTGAGTTCCTTACCTCGTCCACCGCCTAATGGCAGCAAAACAAAAATCAACAAGAAATGATAGATTGATAAAAGTAATTGAATTAATTTTATCTAACAAAATGATCGAAATAAACTAAACAATTTTAACAGCTGAAGATCACGATCAACGTTGATAATAAACAAACATAATACACACAACCACTGCTTGCAATAAATAACAAAACTGCTCGTTTGCTGGTTTTACTGCCAGGCCAAGATGGGGGTGGGGGGAAGCATGGTGCCATGTCAGAAATTATTATAGTACCGTACTCATCTTTTTCAATGACTCACCTACTAATTCCCTAACCTCTCAAATTTTGTGTTTTATCCTCTGACTTAACCAGATTTTGTGTCTTTTTCGCTCTGGCCTTTCAGATTTCGCAACTTCCCCAGCAGACTTTGATCAGATTTCACCTGATTTCTTAACCTCTGATGAGTATCTATTGAAGTTGAGATATATAAATCTGCAGCTAAACTTACCAATTGACAAGGTTTCTCAACCGGACTATGCCTACTGAAGCCAGGATAGCGAAAGACATACATAATACGACACTTGGCTAATAATATCTGTGACAGGCTGACAGCGTTTGGAAAGCGTATAAAAATTATGCGATACGAACCTGCGAACGAGTCGTCTGATTCGTCTTGTAGCGTATTTGTCCGATTGTTGGAATTCACCTGACTTATCATCTGATGCAAGTGGCTTTCCATTTCCTAAAAGAAACAGAACAAGATAAATTGAATCGCAAAATTTAACATTGAATGTCCTTCGATATATGATGATGATGATGACGACGACGAGGATGATGACAACAAGGATGATGATAACAGCGAGGATGATGATCACGATGATGACGACGATGATGATGATGATGACAACAAGGATGATGATAACAGCGAGGATGATGATCACGATGATGACGACGAGGATGATGATGATGATGACGACGACGAGGATGATGATGATGACAACAACGATGATGATGATGGACGACGACGATGAGGGGATAATGATGATAATGACGACGACGATGATGATAATAATGACTCATAATCATAAGCTTTTGGAGCTTATGCATAAACCTAAGTTCTCTTTAGCAATCCCAAACCCCAACTTAATCCAGAGCAAGCTATAATGTCGTCAAAGAACCTCATTGCGTTCGTTTTCACTCTTCTGATATTCCTCGAGCGTCTGCTCCAAGAAAGCCATGTTGCGGAACTTCATCATGTAGTCGTTGTAGATGGATTGCAAATCCGTTTCCATCACTTCGTAGTCATCCATGTAAGCTGGTCTACACAAACATTTATATAGAGCCCATTAGGAGAAGCTGACAAACTGACAAAACTTTCTCTCCCAAGAAAGAAAAACGGTATACAAGATGTTCATAAAATTTCAATGCACCATCAAGAGAAGTGGAGACCGAAAAGGCACAATAGCCCCACTTAATAATTAGGGTCAACCCTTTAACTAAACACAATGATGGCTATACACTCAGTTAAAAATTAGTAATCAGTTTATAATTGGCTATGTAAGCCCAGAAAAACACGATCTAGTTGAGTGTGCCCAATCTGTTTCAGCTTTCATTTAGATATTTAAAGCCCAAATTAATAAAAAAAATCACTTATTTATTAAGTATTTATTACGTATTTATTAATCACCAATCACTTATTTAAAAATGCTTCACATACACTACACTACAATCTACTTGTGCATGAAATCGATTAAAAATAATTTTCATCGAATAACCTCATAAACTAAATCTCAATGAATGAAAACTTTTATTATTTTTTTACTTGTTTACCTGACGCTCTGAAGCGTCTCAAGGCGTTTCTGATTGCGACCGAGATCGGCTTGCTTCTTTTCGATCTTCATCTCAAGGTTGGCTTCGTCTGATGCCACGTTGTCAATCGCTGACATCATCTTCTTCTTGTCTTCCTACATTGTTTCAGGCAGTTCAGAAGACAATGGCAGCACAGTCGAAAGCAAACAACTTCGAGTGAATTTGACTTGTCATGTATACAGCAGCAGAAGACTAAGTGGGGTGGTAAAGGGTTGCTACAAACAAGACCACCTTTAGAATTGCAATTGAATCCAAATCATATGGTCTAACATGTACTATCATATATAATATAATATATACTACTTTTATGATCATAATACGGTACATAAAAACATAACCTAATATATAATCTAACACTTGTTTCGTCTCATATAGTCTATTCAATAGCATGAAAAATCTGAACCAGATGATGGTCCTGCGCATAATAATGAATCTGGATTCTGGATGGTTATTCTCAAACACTCATCTTGTTCTTAAGATCTGAATTACATAACCTGAGCGGCGAGCACATATTATAATCCGTGCAATACTTAAAAACAAAATAAATCAAAAGACTTACATTTAAGCGAGTATACTTCCTACTGTACCCACTGCTCAAGCACACTTTGACATGCATACATTTCAATCATGAAGAACAGGATATTCTGATTATAAAAGTTTTCCATATTAGATTGTTCGCAAGAGGTAAGTGCTAAGTGACCGTGAAAGTCAAAGATCACAACAAACAAATATAGGATTATTTCAATTTAATTTCATTCCTTGGAATCTAATTGTTGTTTTTCTAATCTGACAACCATTGGAGGCTCACCTCGAGAGCTCGCATCGACTGTTTGATTAATTTTTCAAGTTCGTTGATCTCAAGCTGTCTACCGAGGGCAGATGACCTTGCCTCCTGTTTATCAAATGAAACCTCATTTTAAACTATTCATCGAATAAGAAATTAAAACTAAAACATGCACGGCATTTGAACGCATAACTTAAAGCAATATAAACAAATCCAAAATTAAAAGGTGTCTCATACAATAACTCTTATTTTAACGGAAATCTTCCTGATAAACATTTCTCACAAGATAGATGTAGTTACAACAAATAATAATAATAGTAATAATAATGTCAATTTACATGGTGCCGTAATTGTAATTGTAATCGAACATTTATATAGCGCCACTTCAAGAGAACTCCTCAGAGGCGCTCCCGACCTGACACCAAACCATAATCAAAGAGAATGGCTTTCAAACGCTTGCGGAAAAGGGGCAAAGAAAGACAAAGAAGTTCATTACGGAGACTAATAGGTAACTTATTCCAGAAAGACGGACCGACCATAGCAAAACTTCTATGCAGCACTGTGGAAGATCGAGCCCTAGGAACAACCAGGTCACCATGCGTTGCAGAGCGAAGGAATCTACGGCCTGGAATGGATAGCACAGGCACACAAAGTTCCATAAGATAGATCGGAGCTTGGCCTGCTAGGCAATTACGCATGAGCCGTAACATATCCATGCTGTTGTTAGGTTGCCTTACAAAGCAGCTAACAGAGAAACAACAATAAGGATAACAATCTCTGGTAGATAGTTAAATTACCAAGAAGCAAGGCACTCTACATTGACACTTTAGAGTTTACACAATTAAAAACTTGCACAAATATTTCATGTTAATTGGTACCATCATCATCAAATAGTAGTATAATAATGATGAGGATGCATCAGTGGTTTAATATTTTTGATGATGATGATGATGAATTGATGATGATGACAATAAGGGTGATGATGATGATGCTAAAACGATGGCATTACTTACTTTGAGGTCAACCTCTTTGCCAAGCAGGTCATGAAGTATGGCTCCTTTCTTGGTGATTTCTGATACTAGACGTCTTCCTTCTTTCAGATCATCCATCTGTTCCAACAATTACACAAGTCCATCGTACAGGAATCCAATGCAAAGACTTAAGTACAGAGGTGATACATTCTTAATTTGACAATTTATATTAGCTCTGGCACTAGTCAAATACTCCAGAATGCTTGAGAGGCATGGGCACTGGCAGATATTTTTGCAGGAGAGGCAAGACACAGTGGTCACATTTATTTAATTTAATAGCAAACCTTGAAAAATGCAAAGCAGGAAATTAAGAACAATGGAGGTTTCAAAATGTAAAAATTTCTCAGTTTTGCTTTGCACATTATTTAGCACAAAGAAATTTGCTGAGATATTCTTGGACACATGGTCTAAAAAATTAATCCTGCTCTCATGTCTTCCTCTTCCATCTGTTCCCAGTCTCAATGAAACCTGTCTTAAGACAGGTATTCGTTTGAATCCTTTCTCTGGTTAACGTGTTTGGCATCCTTGGACAATCCCTCGGACTTGACACGGCATCAGCAAATAGGTCAGTACTCAGCGTCCAGCCTGATCTCTTTAGAAATCTTGAGTTACCAATTATGATTACGAAGTCACAAAGATGAACTGAGATAAGACGCATCTGAAGCGAGATAGAATCTGACAATGAGATGACATCTGACAATGAGATGCCATCTGACAATGAGATGGCATCTGACAATGAGATGGCATCTGACAATGAGATGGCATCTGACAATGAGATGGCATCTGACAATGAGATGGCATCTGAGGTGAGATGGCATCCGAGATAAGATGACATCCGAGGTTAGATTACCGTACCTTGGCAGAGACATCGAAAGTAACTGCTGCGATATCATCGTCGTTGTTGTCATAATGACTGGAGGCATTTGTCTTGATGGCATCGTAGAGAACAGACGTCACCTTCAGCAACTCCTTCACAGAATGCCAGTCGGCCTGGTACAACTTCTTTGTGTTCAGCTTGATGTGCGCCTTTGTTGCCTGAGAAAAAAAGACAACAGTTGCACATGTTGCCACCACTTGCATTATATCACCGAATTGGCTTGATATCGAGGTGGTGCTACATAAATGTTCTATTGCAGCTACTGTAAGATAACAGTTACAGCCGGGTATTATCTGGCACCATAAATGACCTTCTGAGCGATTTTAATCACAAATTTATATAGTGCCTATTGCAGAGAGCTTTACTGGAAACATGGAGTCAAAGAACCATCTAAATCCTCGGCTTGACCTCCCCCAGAGTCTAGCCTTGCACCAAAATGGACAAAGCAGCCCAACAACTACAAATGCGATTTGATATAGCGCCGGAGACTTGGCACTGAGAAAATTCACAAATTTACATTGGCATCTACGTCATGATATGACTGAAGGGTATTATCATAAATTGTATAGCAGAGTATAATTGGGTAATTTGCTAATAATTACGCACCATAAACTCAGCGGCACTTTTTATAAAGATGACTCTGTCTTCACGCGTGTCAATGTCGGTTGAAATGCGAGCGTTTGGATCGTATCTGCAATGCATTACAACGCAAATTCAAACTATGTAAAGTCAAACATTTGCATCAAAACTGTGGCTCATTTACAACATAATATTTACATTCAAGCATTCGGATTGGAGAATGACACTTTAATGACTACTATGGTAACTCGGTGGTGACAGAGGAAATACCACGGGAATGGGAGATGACTCCCGGATGAGTGCTGAGAGAATACAAGGGCTTTGAAATACTTGTGTGTTTAGTGGAAGGCCTGTAAATTAACTGATGATAGAATTGACCAGTAAGTAATTATTACCTGTTTATTAACCAAACCAGAACTTCGGCCACCAGTGGAAAGTTAGGTTTCTGGAAATTCTCCATTGAAATTAGGCGCTTGTAGCCGAGGGCTCTCATCATTTCAGTGAAACCTAAAAGCAAAACTATAGTGTGTCAGAGCATATGTTTCATGAATATAATTATATAATTTAAGCAAGGTACCTACAGATTTTATCCAGCTCTCAAACTTGAACAACCCATGTAAGTTTTTGCTCAGTGTCAGGCCTCCTAACAGGCCAACAAAAATTACGCTCCAAAACAAGCAAGAATGCACTTGCACACGGGTATCAATGATAATGATAGACATAATCAACGACATTGTTAAAGAGAGTCACAACAGTTAATAGGTATTCAGGTGAGTTCTTACTTCTCATGTCCCGGTACGACATTTTACAGGTGTCAGTGTAAATATTTCAGCAAAGATGAAAATCAGATCCAGTGGATTGCAACCGGAAGTTACCGTCGTCAAGAAAACATCAACAACAGGTTTTTGATCTCTATGGTTCTAAGTGCGTGACAATTTTTATAGCGCAGACTTTCATATCATATGCCTGGTTTGAAAATTAGGCCTACTTTGAGCTTATCGCTAATGTTAATAATAATATATTTGTGACTTTTGTGATTAACGTTAACAACCAGCTCATCTGATAAGATAGAAAATTCTTTTACGCACTTGCAACCAATTACATGCGTGGTGGCGCATTGGATAACACACTGGCGTGGAGATCGATCAGCGCTCAACGGACTTGAGTTCGATTCCAGAAGCCCCTCCATTGGCTAAAAATCCACTTTAAATTTATTCTTCTGGACAGCGCTTGTGAAATAGCTGGTGCCTGCGCTTGACTTTAGAAGTTTGAAGACAATTTGATTTGCATAATAATATTTTATTCGCTGTGTCTTTACTCTACTTGAAAATATGATCCATAGATTATTATATATTATATCTATGTATTGATCTCGCTGCATGTTTGATATCAAGACGACATAATATCGCTCATATATAGATTGATCGCTCATCATGTCTGCCTTCGTTTATAATTTATCGAGGCGTATTTTTAACTGTAGGAATTGCGTTCCATGCTGCTACCTTACACCGTTGCGATGCTACGGCAAACGGGGCCCCACGGACTTGAAGGGTCGTAAAACCGGGGCGCAACAGTGGTTGGTGCGGCAGATGAATGACCCTTACGTAAAGATGGCTCGTCAAGAAAGCTACCGATGCCGAAGCGCCTTCAAGCTACTAGAGATGGACGAAAAGTACGGGTTTCTCAAACCCGGATCGGTCGTGATAGACTGTGGAGCTGCACCCGGTTCATGGTCCCAAGTGGCCGTGGAAAAAGTGAACGTTCTGGGCGAAGGTTGGTAGGGGCTTTACTTAAAAAGACATAGGCCTACTCAGATTTTTTAACGTGTATTTTAGCGTTGTAAATTATGGGTTTGCATGGGTTTCAGCGTTGGTCGAATGCAAGTCGGCTTGACGAAAAGAATTCTGGCTAAATAGAAGTCGGATTGGTGAAAATAATTTTCTACTGAAATAGAAGTAGGATTTATGAAAACAATCTCGCTGAAATCGAAGCTGGATTGACGATTTTTTTTTAATTAAATAGAAGTTATATTGATAAGAAATCATTGCTGCGTAAATATAAGCAACGATTGGTGTAAAGAATTCTTGTGTGTAAACAGAAGCTGGATTGATGAGAAGGATTCTTGCCAAACTAAAAGCTAGGTTGAGTAAAAATAATAAATTTGCAACAAGCGAATAATTTTTGATGCTAAAATACACGTTTACCCACAAATTACTGGGCAGTTAAAACCAATTAGACAACACATAACTCTCATATTTAATAAGTGATTTTATTTGGCACTAAAGTGACTAAACATTCAGTTTATGCAGACTTCGGAAATAGTTTATTTTCCAGTCATCTTTGCATATAATTACATTTCTTAAAACATCAGCATAAAGTTATCGCTAAGCTGAAAATGTTTGCAATATCTGCAGCATAGAATGTCATATAGTATTTCCATCTCTTTTTTTATAGATGTTCACTAGTTCATCTTGTAAAGAATTTCCTTGATTGGTCTCTTATTTTAGTCTTCAGCTTTATCCAAATGTTGTACAAAATGTACAGGTTCTGGTGAACAAGATAGAACATGGCAATGTAAGCAAATGCCTTTGTAATTCTTCATTGCATTTGATCATTATATCATCTTTATCAAGCAATTACTAAGCTACGAATTTGAATGTAGCAATTATAAGCCATGCAGTTCGGAAGAAATAAATAAGTTACGTATCTGATTAGCGTTAGAGAAACTTGCAGATCTTAAAACCACCCGCTGTAATTCTGTATTTGAATAAATCTGCAACATCATTTGAAAAGTTCTTCTGAGATACAGATGAACCTTTTAAAATTGTTTGTTCAAGTGTAGTTTAATCCTATTTTAAAATATAATAAATGTTACAGAAGGCAGTTTGTTGTTCTGTTTACGGAAGGATAAGATGATGGTTTTGAAAATTTACACACAATTTACAATTTGAAGCCATAAATTAGAGTGCCATGTTAATTTCCATTTAAGCCCGATATATTCCTGGTCTTTTCAAGTGTAGTTTCATTTTGTTTTCGAATATAAAATAATATTACAAAAGATAGACAAGATGATGAGATTGATGACTCTGAAAATGTACACATTTTGCATCCATTGAAACCATATATAATTTAAAATCATAAATAGATGGTTAGATCAATTTCCATTAAGACCGATTTACTCCTATTGTTTTCAAGTGCAGTATCATTTTGTTTTCAAATATAATAAATATTACAGAAGCCAGTTTGTTGTTCTGTGTAGGAAAAGATGACTTTGAAAATGTAGACAAAATTTACATCCGTTAAAATCGTACAAATTAATTCATAAATCGGGTTGCCAGATCAACTTCCATTTCAGACCAATTCATTCTCGGTCCTATAAATAAACTTAGTATTTACACACATTACCTATAACCGCTGACTCAGCATAGCGCATCGTCATTTGTTAACAGATCCTAAGAAACCACGAGGTCACGTCATCAGCGTTGACCTTCAGCACATGTCACCCGTCATCGGGGCGACCGTTCTGCACAGCAGCGACTTCACCACCGCAGAAACTCAGCAGACTATCTTAAAACTACTCAGCGGACGCCGAGCGGACATAATACTAAGCGACATGGCACCTTCAGCAACCGGGATTAGATCTCTCGACCATCAGCAGATAATGCAGCTGGCGTACTCCGTGCTTCGTTTTGCGCTTGTGGCGTTGACGGAAGGAGGGACCCTGGTCGTCAAGCTGCTTCAGAGCGAGCTGAGGGAGGGCTACGAAGTGGCACTGAAAAAGTGCTTCGCGGACGTACGAATCGTGAAGCCGCACGCAAGTCGTATGGACTCGGCCGAGATGTTCATTCTTGCCACGCAGTTTCACCTTGGCGAGACGCTGCAAAGCACCGCGGCAAGTCGAGGAAATTTAAGTAAAAAACGAGATGTTGAGCAACACCACGATGATCCTGTTGATACGCTGAAGTTTGCACCGGGCTGCGTTCGATATTTCATTCGCTGACTCGAAGGCCGGCCAAGGATTTGCTCGCTGTTTCAGGTGAACGATGGGAATTGAGTTCTTGGAAGACGAGTTCTAAAATAAATACAGACACGTGAATAGAACAGTTTGTACGCTCAACTGAATTTTAGGAACTGTACACTTAATTTTTATTTCAATTATATCATATTTTTTATGCAACTTGCAACATGTGGTGTATTCAGTTTGTTCAGTTACCGTCATGTCTCACAAGTTTAAAAGCAACTTGGCCAAAGGAATAAAATAAATGAGCAGTTTGCCATTGATTTTGCCTCTACTTTTTCCGTGAAAAGTAAATTTTATGGTGATGAAGTTAGTTATTCAGTTGAATACACTGGTCCACCATCTTCGTCCAATTTTCCCTGTGACTTTAAAACTTTGATTCAATCATATGGTATTGCAACAAGTAAACAAAACCATGTGGAGTTGTTAAAGACATCTTACCAAACAGCTTTGCTTTAATGGAATGGGGATAATTTAAGGGTTCTTTGGTGATATAGATGCTTGATTCATACAGGCTGCATATTTGAATGTAATGCACAGACATTGCAATAGGAGAGGAATTGGCCAGCATTTGTAGTTAATAAATACAGATGGCACAGTAAGCTTACCTTTCCACTGTTGTACGGTTAATGTCCTATCATCCAACTGGAGGTCGTAATGTGCAGGTGGAGGCTAAAACACAAAATGTGTAATGTGTCAATTTAATGTACCGGGTACACATGTATTTTGCATTGATCTAGCCGAGTCATACATTCAACGTAACTAAACATGTGCGTGATTTTCAACATTTCTAGTGTTTCACAATGGTTGAGTTAAATTTGGGGCTGCCACAAAAAACATAATTTATGATGCACTACGATTTAATACCCGCTGCAGGGTTTAATTGAAACAATGAAACTTCACTGTTTGGACAAATATTTTACCCTTGCGATAAGCAGTTGTCACCTGCAAAACTTGAACCCATACCTGTAAAAAAGTTGTTAAAAAATTCTTCTCAGAAAATACAATTTTTTAGTTTCGTCTCTCTTTGTGTTTTTTCTCTTCGTTTTCCCCATTTTTTTTATTGTGTGACCAAATTTTAGATATACTGTCTGTAATTATTTTCCTTAATTTTATTTTCATCGGATATCCCTTACGCTATCTCCGTATTTTCGAGGATACAGCTATTCAGGTCACTATTTGACTGTTTCACTTAGTGTTCACTAACAAAGTTCTGTTATAAATTTTGCTTGCTGATTAAAATTAAATTGCGACAACAAGGTTTTTAATTTTAAACTGTAGTACAACTTGTAGCAAAATCCGAATAACCTTTCGTTTTCAATTTTTTTTTCTCTCTCATTTTATTCCATTTTTTATTTTATTTACTAAGTACTAGGTGTATGAATAATACATACAATTTATAATGAATTTCATGTAAATAACTGGCATTTGTTATAAATTAACATAATTATGTACCATGCCAGTACAATGTATTTGGTTATTCCACTTTTTAATTATTTACTGCTTCCCGTTTACTTTATTTAATTTAATAATAATACTTACGCTGTTTACTTCTTCTTCCTCGTACCACATGTTTATATACGGATGGTTGAGCGCATCAACCACGGATATTCTATGCACCGGATCAATGACGAGCATTTTGAGTAGCAGGTCGCGAGCAATGGCCGCATTCAGGTTCGGATGAGTAGTCGCAAGAGGACGGAACTGTTCATCTGGAAAGAGAACCTCAAACGTGTGACCTTCGCACCGAGGTCGGCTGAGGACGTAGTTCCGTACGTTCAGCTGAAGACGACCGATGAATTCCTCCGTCGGAGTTCCGAGCTGTTCGGTGATTTTGTTCCATTGGTCGATATCTTTTCAATGGTTTCAGTCAAGGAAGTAGCTTGTGTGGCATTTACAAGTTTTGATGTTGTGCAAAGTGCAAACACTGAAATCTCAGTTATATTCATTTGACATGCTTATTGCAAACTTGAATCTAAGCTGAAGACATATATAAAATAATAATAATCTTTTAATTTCAAACTGACACAACGCAGTATGATTACAATTTATAGTGTTAAAGTGCACCAATCAATTCCTACTTCTCATTTTTCCAACACCATCTGTCGAATAGAAGGTTGAGCGGACCTTTCAGAGGGTAATGGGAAGCGATCCAATGTCCATGCGCTCTTTCATGCCAGAGTCTTACCATTAACCTAAACCACCTTATCTCAACGAAAAATCAACAAAAATGGTATAATTATACATGTACAATTGATTAAACACCATTTACCACAGTGGTTCCAACCCGTGGCCCGCGGGCCAAAAGTGGCCCGCGAGGCCTCAAAAAATGGCCCGCCAGGTATAAAAATGACCCTCATCTCTCAAAGAATTAACAAAGAAATATGAAAAAATGGCAATTTGGACAGGATAAATCACATTTTCTATTACAAATAATTTTATTTCATGTCTATAGGCCCTAAAAAACATTAAACAATCTATTTTGTTTCAACTACAACAATTTTATTTACTTTTAGTTAATTAAATTTTAGCCTTGTTGTCCCCTAATGTCCTTTGACTAAGAAAAAGTGGCCCTCGTGTCTCCCAATTTAGAAAAAGTGGCCCTGAAGTCCAAAAAGGTTGGGAACCCCTGATTTACCAGAAGTCAAGGTGGAGCTTGTCAACATTAAGATTTGTTGCTGCTATCCTAGCGACATTCCAAATATATTTACAGATGTTGAATAAATAACAAATCTTGGTTTTCATTTTGTTCCATCAACATACTCCGATATACATAGCCATAAATTCTGCGTTTCTGCAAACACCAACTTGTGACATGTTGCTTGTAATACTAATTATGTGTTAAACTTGCAAAGGATACAGTCGGTTCCTGGGAAAAGAACGCTTCCTCTGATCATCTCTCCCATTATGCAGCCGAGTGACCAAATGTCAACTAATTTTCAACAGCAAAACAAACAAAAAAGAATAAGCCAACTTTCACAGATTCAGTCACAGAACATATTGCTGGATAGAATGAACACTTGTGAGTTTGGACTGTACTTTTTTAAAATAAAGATAAAGTCATATTTTTGAGAAGACAACATGTGGGCATGTAGGCTGGTAGCTGACATTAATTTGTATGGACCTTAAGCAAGTTCTTCAGTCAATATTGCATGTAAAGTGCTTTTGCTGGATGCTCGGCCATTAGGCAATGATGCTTAATAAATTCATTACAATAAGGTTTAAATTGACAGGAATAGACTGACAAAAGTCATTCAGAGTGATCCAACAGCCATAATAATTGGCCTGCTACTGCTAGAGGAAGGCTCAGGATGGTTCGCGGTGGTGCTACATTAATGACAATACACAACTGTTAGAAGGAGCTATACAAGTATAGTGCATTATAAGGAGAAAGCAGAAACAGAATATGCTCGATTAGTTAATGTGGTTACTTGTGATAGTGACAACATGAAACCCAAACCAATGAATTCGGCTCCAAGGCAACTCAAACACACCAAATAACTAATCATATCTGAGCATATTAAAAAAAAACAGTGTGCATAGACCCAGAGCAAAGACAAAAGAAATCAACATTGATCACATGCTAAAATTATCAAACAATGAAGCACAAATAAAGTTAATAAAATTTTAAGCGAAAAGTCAAACATATGTACAGCAGAGTAGACTTGAAGTGCAGTACCGTTTTCTTCGTAAGGCATGCCAAGAATAACTTCCGGTGCTCTGTAGTACCGAGTGACAACATACGGTGTCATCATAAAGTTGGTGTCTGCTGTTCGTGCTAAACCAAAGTCCAGTATTTTCAACGTGCAATCACTTCGGACTACGATGTTCGAAGGTTTCAAATCCTACGCAAAAAAACCACGAGTAAAGAACAGCAGTTCTGTAAGCTAGTTCTCAGCATCCATGGGTATTAAGTGTTAGCTATTCATTTCTTAGCCACAGTATATGAGGGTAGGTGGCCAGTTCTGTCCCAGCTTTTTCCCATACTGTATTATGGACATGTATTACAACACAATACTTCAAAACAGTATTAAGGAAATTTTGAGAAATGATAACTTATTGGGTTTGGCATTTGTTTTACAGGAGGAAATTTTATTAGCAATAATTACCATTACATTTGAAAGTATTTGATGAATTGAATATTACCTACAGGATCTGAGACTAAAACATTACCAAAAGACTGAACACTGAAACGTTGAGATCTACTGCTATGAATTTTACAATGAGTAAAAATCTTAATTTGAGGTACAGCTAGTAAAAAATTCAGAAAATCTGGAAGAAAAGTCAGTTTCAAATGGAACATAATCTATGATCAGAGAGCAGAAGTTTCGTTACCCTGTGGATGAGTCTAGCAGAATGGAGATGTTTGATGCCACAGAGCATTTGATAGAGAAGATATGAGATTCTTTCGTGGTCAAGAGCCAACTGCATAACGCGACATAGGTTACCATCCATCAACTCCATCACGATGTAACTGGAAAGAGAGCATTTACTAATTAAATTCTTATACATTAACAATTTGATACTCAGTCGGTTCTTGAATTTCACTTCTGTTTCTATAGTATCTCTCAGAAATTATGTGCAACATCTTTAAAAACAAAAGCTTGCAATGTTACACTGTAATGTAATTTAACATTCATTTGCGCAGTGTCTTTAACGCCTCTAGGCTTTTATTTTAAACCACATACAAACATTATCAGCCCAACTACAAACATAATCAGTTTAAACATGAACAGTACAAACGTGATCAAGCACTAAACGTTGTAACTATATAGTATCAATTTAGAGTTCCTAGTTCAAATTCTTAGCCAGGGAGAATGAAAAGTATAACTCAAAATAGAGTATTGTGAAGTCACAGCATGTAATACTTCAATTTAAGCCAACAGCATTTTAGAATGAGAAACAGACTTACGCAAGTCTAGAACCTTGAATAAAATTAGTTGTTTACAAAGACGCAACACCAACTTGCAAAATGTTTTAGCAAGAAAAGTAATGAACATACACATCTTGAAGCTCGTCGACTGAGGTTTGTGGAGTGAAGGCGTCCAGCAGTTTTATAACCTAAAAACACCAACCTGATTCTTAGATACTAAAGACAAACCTTACTCTATGGATGCTCTAATAATAATGCCTTTATTGATCTAATTTATCACCTAACAAGAAATGATTTATAATAAATAAAGCCTTTATAGGACTAATTTATCACCTCGGAAAAAAGATTTTAAACTTGCATTTTTGTGGTTGACAAGTTTCATGATGGCAAGTTCTCTGAAGGCGCGTTTCGCATGGATCTCATTCTGAAACGGTCGACTCAATTTCTTGATGGCCACATTCTGACCAGTTTCAGAGTCAAATGCCGCACTGAAAACATGAAAAAGATAGCACTAGTAAAACATAATGCATGCAAATCATCTACGGTTTCCATTGTTGATTTTGCCAATCTGAGACACTTGCAATTCTGCATAATAATAGTTACAACAATTTATATACTGCCGTAACACGGCCATGCCATTACAAGGAAGCTAACAGGTGGGATAAGCCATATAGAACAAGTATGCATAGGCCTACTCGATTTAATTACCAACTTACTGTGTCTGCATCCATGTATGTAATTAACAATTTGCAATAAATCTACAAATAGATTCAAGCAACAACGTCGTGGCCATGCCATTCCACAGTTCGGACAGATCACTAACTGTTACTCTCTATTCTATGGCCACTCTGCGAAAACTTATTTATAGCCAGGGACGTAACTAGGATTTTTCGTTTGGGGGGGCTTAAGCCTGAAGTATATGACCAGTGCTTAAAGTGTAAAAAGGAAGTGTCAGGACGCTGTATTGTAATTGGTCGTGAGTGGCGGCGCCGAAGGCGCGAAGTTGCGAGTGCCGAAGGCGCGAAGCCCGTTCCGACTAGGGGGTCTGAGGGAGCGTCGTAAGCTACCCCAGCGGGGTCTGGGGCGGAGCCCCAGCGACCAGCCCATTTTTGGCTGTGTCGACCTCAAATGGAGCCATTTTAAGGCTCTTGTTTGCCAGCTATTTGTGAACGGAAAAGTCGCGAAAACTTTAAGAATAAGTCGTTTTTCAGTGTCGCAAGGATCAAGCTACCAGGATAAAAAAAAAAAATAAAACTGCTACTGTAAAAGAGAAAGGTTTTGTCTTTACTGTAAGCTCCCCAGCGGGGTCTGGGGCGGAGCCCCAGCGACCAGCGCATTTTTGGCTGTGTCGATCTCAAATGGAGCCATTTTTAGGCAATCATGGCCGGTCGTCCGTTACGGTTCGTAACTGCATGTACGCCGTCCATGCGGTAGTCTATTTAAATTAGCCGTAAGTATACAACGGCTTGATTTCATTTGGGGGGGCTTCAGTTTCGTTTGGGGGGGCTTAAGCCCCCCCAAGCCCAACGCTAGTTACGTCACTGTTTATGGCTGGCCATTTGTGCTTAGCATGTGAAAACAAAACGTTTGATGAGGTGCATACCTGTGCAACATTCTGGAGCAATCTGATATAGATCCCATTCAAGAAGAAGAAAAAGGTATTACATACCATTCAAATAATTTTTTATTTGGCAAATAATCAAGAATCAAGAAAATACACGAGGCAACATATATTATAATCAATCTAGCTTGTAATGTAAAGTCAAAAATGTTTCACTCTTGACTCACCATACGATTCCTTGTGCACCAGATCCAATAGGCTGAATGTTCTGATAGCGACGTGGAACAGTAAACGTGGAATCCCTGACTTGAATGGAATAGAATTCGGATGATAAATCCATTTTGTGATGATCTGAAAAATAACCAATCAAACGATGAATAGTTTTGAATCAATTTTTATCTGTACATTGCATCTCCTCTCGATTTTGGGAGGGTCAATGACGATCCTGAACCATTGTGGAGCATGTGCCCCGTCTGTCCCATGGTCTATTCCCCTTGCAGTTAATATTTAATGTAGTTAAAATGTGCGTCATACTGCGATAAAAGTGATACAATACTGTTACGGCTCACTGGGCTTAGTGCAAAATTATTCGCGCAATAGTGACTACGAGTCTGCGATCTCATTGTTTACAGGTGGTTTTGAAAAACGCGGTAAACACATGCGAATCGTAGCTAAACCTTTCAAAAATAAAAATACACCACAAAATAAAACGGCCCGGTAATTCGTAACTTGTTATCGTAAGTACTCCAGCCCTTCTCATGCGTAAAAGTTATGCGTAAAGTTGCTAACTAGGCCTACATGTCAATAAAATCAAAATCTACATTTTATTTTTTTAAATTATTAGCCCACTAGGAAAATAGCAATATTATTTCACAAACATCCAACGGCGTTCCATAGATTAAGTTGCTAAAGACCGGCTGCGTCTAAAAACATTCTTCCTACAGAAAGTTGTTTCACACTGACGTAAGTTTGTGACCTATGTCAAGCTACCAAAAGTCTAGGCTTGTTCAAAACCCTACCTCTAAGCATCGTATGCTACCAAACGAAGTGAAAAGCCAACGCCTGAAATTCTTAAACCAGGAACTAACACGTAGGCCTGCACATACGAATAGGCCTAACACAAACTACGCAGAGTATGCTCTTTATCTCAATAATTATTATCTCTACTGCAGAGCCACCGGCAAAGGCGGCAATGTGTTCCTTTTGTTGTATACAGCAGTTTATTCAAGGGATCAACAACATACACTTAACCCGGCAATTACAACAACAGCATCCTTGCAGCCTACAATGAATCATCGTGGCGTTTATTTTTCTTACCAACCTACGAACAGCGCATGATTTTTGAAACACCCCGTCCCCAATACAGCGCATGTGTTTGCCGCGTTTTCCAACGGGTGTTCGCCGGCCGGGTGGAAATTCTTCCAGAAGCCGAAACTGGTTGCAATATAGAATCTAGCGACCGGCAAATGCTATTCAGCTACACTTACCGATTGGGCTGACTGATCTCTGCTTTCAGCGACTGTAAACCCGGAATGCCAGGTACGAACAAGCGCTCCGAACGCCAGCGCCCATTCATCGCGGGCGGGTTACTTTGGGATGACTCACGTAAAGTTATAAATAGACGTGTAATGACGTCATGTAGCAACTCGACGATTGGTCGGAGGGCCGAACTCTACAATATGGCAAGCCGAGTGCATCCCAATTTGTTTTCAGAAGTGAGTGTTTATGCGTGGGCAAGAGGGTCGATGATGATGCACGTGTCTTGTTTGTGGGACATCACACAATGTAATTATGTAGACCAGGCTGTTTGATCTTCGCAAAATCATAAATTATTGTGCATGAACTTCCGTAATGTAGCGAGCGTATCAACCACTTCGTAATTGTTCTCGAGTTTCAGTACTTTTGCTTTTGCGGTCTGCCGAATGTCATAGAGTACTGTTGCACATGGCCAAATTTTGTGTGTAGGAGGCCTACACAACCGATTGTGATCAACATGTGATGCGTCATGTCGTGTAATTTGTCTTCTATTGTCAAAATAGGCATACGGACATTTCGGATGATGGTGTCTAACTGTAAATAAAATATTGTTTCAGGTTATTGTTGGAATCAATACTACAGTAGGCTAGGCTAATAGGTTGATGGAGCGGAACATGATTTTCAACAAGACATGGTGCTTTTTCTCTGTTGTCAGTGCTTAAAGTGTATAGAAGTGTGCCTGGACGCCCATTACCTTTCCATGCTATGCTGAACTAATAAGGGGCAGGACGACGTTCATATTATTTTCAAAATAAGTGCCTTGACCCCGTCTATGACGGTCATAGGCGTAGGGCACATGTCAGCAGAGGGGGGGGGGGGGTGGCAAAATCAGCCTTGCCCGAAATTGGGGGGGGGAGCATTTGCCCCCTCTGGACCCCCGTCTCCTACGCCTATGATGAGGGTCCAGTCAGACTTTAAGCCATGGGCAAGAGTTGGAAGGTTGAGCACTAAGCCTTCCATGGGCGTCCTCAAGAATTTTTCTAGGGGGGCGCAAACTTTTAAATAATTGTCACATGGTCTAAATTTAACGAGTGACAGTTTGAATTTCCATATTACCACGAGATAATCCTATACCCTACCTATACGTGATGCGCCCAAAGAAAGATATTAGGTTCAACTGTAGAACGAATCGATAACCACATTGAAAATCGCGTTGTAACAACCACAACCAAATAATCTAAATTTACGTGCAACTATGCGAAAAATCCAGGGGGCGCACTTGCGCCCCGCTGCGGACGCCCATGAAGCCTTCTCATCATTTGCTTGTGCAGCACGTGTGAATGCTGAAAAAAACTACCATATTTTCCTATGATCAGTGCGTGTTCTTGAGTCTTGATGTCAATTTATCCATTCAGGCTGGTGTCTCCATGCACAACTGTATGGACTGACGGAAAATTTGACCTAGCATTTGTCTTGTCCTGGGTATGACGTTAAACTACATCCGGCTATGGGCTAGCCTAAAACAACCCCCCTGCTTCAGGGTCATGGAGTGAAGACGGATGACTGAGGTAGTCAACGCCGGGATGATCAGCCTGCCCGGTTCTGATCTACTCGCGTTGAAGTGGCGACTCAACCAAGGAAAAATTATCCTACGAAAATGATGAGCAACAATTCTAAATTGTTGCCGCATCATGCAACGCCCCAGGAGGGCATGCTTCATGATGATGATGATAATTTGTCTCTTATCAGCTATATAGGCCTACTAGCGCTACAGAAATTTAATATTATTAGGCACTGCTGAAGCACTCATAATCTACAACTGGATAGGACACAAAACAGGTTTGTTGCAGTGTGCAACATGGGGTCTTTAGGACCAAACTGTTAGAGGTTTTAGCGTGCGCAGTACTGTGTGCAAAAAGCCTGTGATAGATCTGTGTGCACATAAAATATGCCTCCAGTAAATGGTTGCACAACAATTAGTTGTAAGTGCCAAGACGTGAAGGTAAATTCTGTGATGCACCACTAGCCACATGACCCGAACATTTAGGTTTGTCCATTAATGGGAAGTTGGGAATGTAATATAAATTTATAAGCACAAACTGGGCATGTTCTACATTCATCATTTTAGGCTTTTTGAGCTTTACTTTACGACCTGGATATAGATTTGAATCCGGCTTCGTTTTGCAAACCATTCGTTGATGCCCTGTGCGTTATACTAGTCCGGTGCAATGGAAGTCTAGAAGGAGTGGAAACACTTTGGTGAGGCTGTTGACAGACCTAGCTTTCCCAATTTAAAAAATTATGCCTTTGGTCTGTACTTTCTACCATTCACTTCAGTGTCACTCAAATTCAATTTTTCTATCTACACCTTGTAAGCGCTCAAAGTATCCTGCAACTGACAACTAGCATTCAGGAACCAACAGTTTTTCATAGCGACATTGAAACTCTTCGTCATCTAATATTGACTCTGGCAAATTATGTAATTAGGACAATTATTTTATCGCATCACACACACACACACACACACACACACACACACACACACACACACACACACACACTGCAACATCCAAAACGTTTGCCCATATATGGCCATCAAGTAAATCTTCTATTTATTTGGTGACCATATTCCAGCAAATTACTCGTCTGTTGCATCATGTGATATATATAGTCATTGTCATGGAATACTCAGATCAAGCAAAGAGTAGCTTCAATGATATACAGCCCTCGCAAAGTAAAGTGGCTTTACTACATGTAGCCACTTTGTCAGTAAAAACACACACAAAAACAGCATTTAGAATTAATTAATGATTTATTGGCATAATCAACATAATATACCAACAGATACACAATCTTCCTTCGATAAATATTCCTAATTGCAAGAGCAAATGTTGTCATGTCAAAACAACGAAATTGAATTTCAAGCCTTCTTGTCTGATCAAAATAATCTCCTAATCACACATCTTACATTTAATATTCATTCATCCGTTCTGAGCATTTACATTGTGCCCCTTCAAAAAACTTTTCAAGAGCGCTCCCAGTCCAGCCACGGATAAAGAAAAAACCGACTTGAACGATTTGATTTGCAAAACCATGCCAGGTAGACGAAGGGTAAAGAGTGGAGCTTAAGAGGAAGGTAATTCCACAGTCCAGATGGATAACTGTGCACTCAAAGCATACCATGTCTCTATCGAATATATAAGGGAAATAATTTACATTCATCGCATGCACACACACACTATATATATATATATATACAGATAATTATATATATATATATATATATATATGATTATCCTAATTCAAACACAATGAATACAAAAAAAGAGAAAAACTTTGCTAAACAAGGTAATATGGAATGATTTCAAAAGTGACATTCAAGTCGTTTCAGAACATGTAAGAAACACAAATTTCAAAATGGTCCATGTCAACCTGGGTCTCTTGTTAAGGAAATCTAAAATATTATCTACTCTGGACAGCACCCTCCTTTTTCACAAATTTGCCAAAACCATCCATTTTGCACACACATCCATACGCTCAGTGTAGTATTAAAGTCTAGATGATGCTACTACGTAGATTGTGCTAACTATGCTATGGTTTTGGATGCAAATAAGTGCTTGTGGGATGATCCTTTTTCCATTCTCTTCCATGTACTGACCCACTTATTCGACCAATGGTTTCCTCCTGTTATGGTGGCAGGTTTAAGCTGAATCGCACCACAATAGAAAGAATCAACACTTTGCACTACAGCCCAGAAGTCTTACACAGGTCAACACAAATCTTTGGAAATTTGAATGCAAAAGTGGTAAGCAATATAATGCAGAGATGTATAGCTTCCTGTGGATTTCCATCCCTAACAAACCACAATGGCAGAGAATTACAATAACGCTTGTGAAATTAAACACACAGAAAATGGCAAGTATCTAAAACCAGTAGCGTATAACGCTTGTGAAATTATATGCACAGAAAATGGCAAGTATCTAAAACGAGTAGCGTATGTTACCCGAAAAATAAACACAAATTCGCAACACCTGACGATTAGAAACATAAACACCCAAAACATGCATAAAAGAAACATTGTTACAATTAGAGTCAATGTAATGTAATGTAACAATCCTGCATTTATAGTGCCTCTCAGACCCTGTCTAAGTTGTCTGTACAAGCACCGCTAAACAAATGTCTAGTTAATATTTACATGAACAAGGTGCAGGAAACAAGTCCCAAGGTGACAGTGCATTAAAATGAAACATCTCCAACACACTTTGGCTTCTTCCAGCGCCTGAACTTTTCAAAGATCTGAGACAGATGTAGTGAAAGATGATTTCAGTTACTGTAGGTATAATAGTCCAGTAAGTGGAAACTCTCAACAGACACCGCAACTAACTCTTATGTACATCAATTCTCTCACATGCTTGGAAAAGCCTTGTAATTGAATATTTTCCACGATGACTGGTTTCTGGAAGCCAACGTCTCACGGTCAGAAATCATATAGATGACAAAAGAGCAATCTAATTTCATCATTCATTCGTTTTATGGACTTGTATACTGCCTCTTTTAAAAAACCTACTCAGGAGCGCTCCCAGATTAGCTATGGCGAAAGAAAAGACTCAAAAGATTTATAAAACAAAGTTTGATTGGTCAAATGAAATAAAGATAAACACAGCTTTGAAAGGAGCTCATTCCAGATGGACGGCCCTACAACCGAGAAAGCTCTGGCGTTGTCTGGCAGCTAAGTTAGCCAATGGAACTAGGAGTCGCCCCTTCACAGCAGAGCGAAAAGCCCGGTGTGCTTCAACATCAGAGATCAGTGATATGGACACAAACAAGGATGCAGCGTGAAACCAGAGCAGCAATTTGATGTTAGATACGTTGGGCTACAAGCAACCAGTGCAACACATCTTAATACCGTAGGTACATCAAGTTTAAAATAAATACAACTGTCTTTGACGTTGCCTGCTCATTCCAAAGCTAAGAAATTCACACACGATGAAATAACAGAACATGGCACTAAGCAGTTGTACGTGAAAGATTTGCTCAAGGCCGCTACACAGTAATTGCGTTGGTGTACAGTCAAACGTGCACTACATTAAGGAATTCAAAACTGGGTATGCACAAACCGCTATAAAACGAGATTTCCTTACAAGTATAACCAAGTTCAACTCAGCAACAAGCTGTGGAAATAGCCTCATGATATTAACTACAGCCCTGCCTTACAGACATTTAAAAATAAATTTCTTACACTAGTCTCAACCAGAACAACTGCAACAGGCTACTTGTTACCCGACAAGCTACATTATGTTATTCCTGCTCAGAATCTGCCTCAATCTCAAAACACCACCATTAATTTTACAGTTATCTTCTATTTAGCCATGAACTATTACCACAAACAATAATAGTAATCTCTAGTTGGCTTCCTGTAAAAAAAACTTATATCTTGATGTAAATGCAACAACTGTGCCAACCTTGATGAATAGTTGAGTAAACGAATATTGATACGAGTGGAGGAACAAACAATGAATGCCTTGCATAGAGATTAAATTTTGCATTCTCTAAACTTTTTATAGACTACAGCAAGGCGTTTGATTGCATAGACCATACACTACTGTGGCGGACACTAGTTGAGATGGGAATTCCGAAGCATTTGGTTAAACTACTAAAGGGCCTCTATGTGGATCAAGAAGCGGTAATAAGAACTGAATATGGTGACACAGGGAAATTTAAAATAAGGAAAGGAGTGAGGCAGGGGTGCATTTTGTCCCCTTTCCTGTTCAATCTGTATGCCGAGAGAATTATGAGGAGGGCTGGATTGGAGGAGGCAACAGAAGGGGTAAGGATAGCGGGGAAAATACTGAATAATCTGAGGTACGCCGATGATACGACATTATTGGCGGGTAAGAGGGACGACCTAGTCGAGTTAATAAGAAGAGTCAGGAAGGAAAGCGAAAAGGCGGGACTATACTTCAATGTAAAGAAAACAAAGGTTATGACAACTGCAACATGGAAAAACTTTGAGGTGGATGGAGAAACGATAGAGGTAGTATCGAGCTTCACATTCCTGGGATCTATGATAGAGAAGGAGGGAAGAAGTGATATGGAAATAAGGAGGAGGGTAACAATGGGGAAAACGGCAATGAACGGTCTGGAAAAGATTTGGAAGGACAAATACGTGAGCAGGGAAACAAAGAAAAGACTGGTAAGAGCACTGATCTTCCCAGTCGTCCTATATGGATGCGAGACATGGACAAAGACACGAGATATGGAAAAGAAAATCAACGCGTGTGAGATGTGGATTTGGAGAAAGATGCTAAGGATTTCATGGACGGAGAAGAGAACTAACGAATCGGTGCGCGAGGAGCTCGGATTAGAGAGGGAGGAGACACTGCAGCAAACAGCAACTGGGAGGAAATTGAGCTACTTCGGCCATGTGATGAGATCTAACGGTTTGGAAAAGGAGCTGATGACGGCATGCGGTGAGGGACGGAGAAGATGCGGAAGACCAAGGAAGAAATGGTTGGATGAAGTACAGGAAAAGTCTGGCATGAGACTGGAGGAACTAAGAGAGGCGACTAGGGAGAGGATCAACTGGAGAAGATGCACCAGGGCTTTCGCCAGAGCTCCAGTAGCTGACGGCACCAGGTGACCAGGTGAAACTTTATAAAGAAAAAAATCCATAACAAGAATTTGTAAATATTTAAAACAAAAAAGTGATTGGACTTTTATAGCACTTTCTGATTCCATTGACAGCAAAGTTCAAAGAATGCCAAATTACTTACCAATAATTCAAAACTTGTCAACATTTGGAAGTTTGTGTTTATGTAAAAGAAAATGACAAATGCTACAGAAACAATGCAACAGATATGAATTGAACTCTTCGCTGTGAAACTGACGTTAATCTTCATTGTGTACAACGCCCACCACTAAACAAAGTTCTTGTAAATTTATAACACCAGTGTACAGCCAATGCAACTGATTTAACAGTGGCATTGTAAAAATTTACAGTGTAAAAATCCAATACTCTTACAAAATCACAGAATTCCCAACCATTCAAATGACATTGACTTCCCATACATCTATGTATTGTACTTGCTTGTTGCTAAAGGGTTAATAGATATAAAATGCACACCACATAACCTCTACAGTGCACTCAATTCTTGCAATGAATTTAAATATATCCTAAAATAAACTCCACATTATTAATCGCAGTTGAAGACGTTTGGTTGCAGGGACATAACTTCTCTCATCACCAACAGCAAAAATAACATAGAAAAAAAGTGCATTCAAACACCATCTATCTACGTTGATGTGCGATAGGTATTCATAAAAAAGTTAAATGCCATGCCACACGCGTAAGTCCTACACATCTGCTTCCAACAATGCCTGCTTTTTATTTCAACTGCAACTGAAAATACTGGAATTCAACGTCATATGGAATGAACAATGCACATAATTATCTCTAAACTAATTTCACACCTTCACCACAATTTTGGCAATACAAAAGTTGTCATCTATTTCTTTCCACATCTGCTTACGTCCGTTTGGCACTTCAATTCCCTGCACTCAGGATAACACAATTTGCCAACACCAGTGAGTGAAAGACTTACAATTTCCAGATACTCAAGAACTAAATATCTGATTCCTAAAACCATATTAAGTTAGATCGAAATGCAATAACAGTGATAAAAATCCAACTAATAAATATTAATAATTAATGATGGTTATACGATGACGACAGCAAAGAACCGCAGAACCCAAAAGATCGCACATTAACAACCAGACATCTGTCTCGGACGCCAACACCCCGCAGTCAACATCAAGCTGCACTATGCTGATGTATCTCATCTTTATTTGGATGCAGTGCGGCACCGTTGCACGTCCTCGTAACCCCATTACCGACCTCTCCATTCTCCACTTTCTCCTTTCCACTTGTTGGCAGTGCTGGGAGCTGGCTCGATTTGAATTTCACTAACGTATAGAGCACACCGCCGCTAAGGTTCAGCGCGATTCCAGACAGCGTAAAGACGTTGAAGCTGATGCCGCCGAACGTGAACATTCCGATGAGCGTCTGGATGATGGACTTGAGCGTTCCCGCGACGCTCGTCGTGAGCGCGGAGTTGTACGTCGTGCAGAGAAAGAGCAAGTAGTTGAGCAGGCAACCGAACACGACCACCGAGATAAACGTCAGCAGGAAACCGACGTCTGAAAGCGAAAAGTTCGACACGGCATGTCTGAACTCGCCGGACACAATCGAGCAAATGAGCAGCATCGGAAAAGTGTTGTAGCTGTTGAGGTGGAGGGTCTCGGCGGCGCTGATGTTCTCGGCACATTTCTGGACGAGCAGCAGATACACGGATTGCGTTACGACGCTTGCAAGGCCCAGGATGTAGGCAACCGCATCGAAAGCCAGATCACCGTAACCTTTAAATGCGAAAAACACGTAAAATTAGCGATTTGGTGCTGTGCGATGTTTCAAGGTTTTAAAACATACAGGAATCATACAAAATAAATCTAATGTATCGCCCTTCTGTTGCGTTTCAGAGTCAAGTGGAACCAGTTTTCATTTCTATCTGAAATCAATACCTAAAGTGATATGTGGAATCTAGATAACAGAACATTCTCATTATTGTCTCATTATGAGACAGTTCACCGGATAATAGATGAATCTAGACTGGGGTCAGTGCGTTGCAAGACTGTTAACATTTCAGCTGACATCTGTAAACATTATGCCTACAGAGCCAAAATTCAGAAACCTGCCTTGTGTCAATACATCACGTTCGCTTAGCAGGTCTGAACCACAGTACGACACTAACACACCAAGCACAATACCAAACAGATCGCTGTATCACAAGTGGGCACATTCACATATATACAGTTATACACAGAAGTATGCTTAAGTAGATACTTTTCATCTTCTAATTTCCGCTTATCACATGAAGGCCATTCAGATCTGTGGCTTATATGCTAGAAGAAAAGGCCAAGAACTTTGCCATATATATAAATATAATTATAATCAGAATACTAACAGTGATGGTGCTACAGCAGTACAAGCCAGAGAAAATCCCTGGTAAAAAAGCCTTTGCCCTGCCAGAATTTCTGTCCCGCCAAGATATATTTAGCCTATAACAGTCTCCTGCACTGGTTACCTCTGAACAGTAACGACAAGTCATTTGCCTACCTACCACCTCACGACAGAAACCAACCTGCTACGATGCATCCGAATGTGATCATGCCGACCGACACACACGTCCACGTGGATGGAAGAGGTTTCCTTAGTATGACCAAACCAAGGCAGAGTATAGCGACCGGAGCGCATCGCTTGATCAGCCCGTACATCGGAATATTCATCCCACTGAGTGCCGACAGCGAAAGAACGCTGTTTGCGGCGTAACAGATCGAAGGCAGAAGAAACCAGAGGCCACGGGACAGCGTGAAACCGATCAGGGATGTCCGCCCCGTCAGCCGCAGAAGTTCGAGAAGCACGATTGAGAAAGCCATCTGGCAGGTAACGAGAAAGAACGGGTAGTTGAAGCTGTACGCGGTGAGGACGGCCTTGTTTATGAAAGCCATAGACGCTGAACAGGCGCCGTAGATGCAGGCGATCAGCAATCCCAGCATTCCAGATGTGGTGGGCTGCATCTTCGAGAATATGCGTGACGTTTCACACACAGACGGCAGCTGCAAACCTGTCGCCCTAAGACTCTTCCTGGTCAAATGAGTTTCACAGAACCTAAAACAAAAAGAGTTACCTTACACAATAAAACAATAGTCACCCTGGTTTTCAAGATAGTTCAGAATATTTTTGGTGTCAGACTGTATGACAAAACTCTGGCCGGTTACTAACACTCTGTCTATTTTGGGTTTTTGCTTTGAGTAACAGAACTTTGCAAAACTATGAATACATACACAACTATTTCTCCCCTGTTAAAGTCTCTGTTGGTGCATGGCTGAACGTAAGCCGTCGACTCTAAAAACAAGTTTGTGCAAGCAAAAATTTTATGTGTTGTGCCTAATAAATACTGTATTGTATCTATAAATTTATATAGCGTCCATCACAGTGCACACCAATCAGAGGCACTCCTAAGTGCATCAGACCAAGAGAGAAAAAGTGGTCTTGAGACAATGAATGAGGTATTTTAACTACTTTGGCAATCTAAAATAAATATAATATATTGTTTCAATAATTTCATCTTGCACAACAGGAATAAATTTTATAACCTTTTCTCTTAATTGATATGAGTGCATTTAAATCCACGCGGTTGCCAGATTTGATCTATATCAATCCAACAGCAAGAGCTGTTACTAAGGAAAACGTAAATTGAAATACGACTAAACTTTACAGGCAACTGAGGCAAGTAACAGTTTCTGTAAACCGTCAGACTGAAAATTCTATTCGATTGGGTAAACGAGTACTACATCGGCTCGGTCGCAGATATGCATCGAGTAAACAATATGGCCGCCCAAGAATGGGACAGAATAGAGCGCTGAACTGACATCCACAACGGCCTAACATTTTCGTTAAAGTAAATGAGTGAGTATGACGCAATAGAAATATATAGGTAAACGTGTATTTTAGTATGGTAAATTATTTGCTCGCTGCAGCATTGTTATTTTTAATCAATCCAACTTCTAGTTTGGCGAGAATTCTTTTCATCGATCCAGCTTCTGTTTAGGCAAGAATTAGTTTGATAAATCCCGCTTTTATTTCGTCAGCAAATATTTTTCATCAATATAACTTTAATTTAATTAAAAATTATTGTTCATCAATCCAGCTTCAATTTCAGCAAGATTGTTTTAATTAATCCCTCTTTTATCTCAATAGAAATTAATTTCATCAATCCGACTTCTATTTAGAAAGAACTCTTTTCGTCAATCCGACTGGTACTCAACTAATGTTGAAACCCATGCAATGGCGAAGAATTTATCATACTAAAATACACGTTTATCAAATAAGCAGAAAATATTACATTTTATTAGGAACAACATATGTGGAGGAAGATAATGTTCACAAGTTTACGTCAAATATTAGTCGTTAAACCGATAGTTAATCGGGCAAAAAGTTGTATGTGAGCTATAGACCAAGCCAAAACATATTTGAAACGAAGTGACTAGCGGACCGCCAGGCGGCCGTCCAATTTCAATTACTAGCGGACCGCCAGTCACGTGTAACCTGTCACATGACGAGTCTTGATTTTTGAATAGTGTTACAATGGTGGCAGTTATCGATAGTTTGTTTTATGTCGGACAAAAGTTTTCTTGTTTTAATGACTTAGAAAATTGCAAAAAAGAGTATGAAATGAGTAACGTTTGTAACCTAACAATGCGGGATGCAAAAACGTTGCAATCCATGATGAAGTATGCACCAAAGAAGGCAGCACGTGCAAAGGAGCATCGTGAGGGTCGGTTAGGGTCAGGTTATTCGTCGTGAGGGTCGGTAAGGGTCAGATTAGGCATCGTGAGGGTCAGTTAGGGTCAGGTTAGGCATCGTGAGGGTCGGTTAGGGTTAGGGTTAGTGCAGCCATTCATTTACATAGGGACCCGCTTACTATAACTTTGCAAGAGAAGGGAAAACGAGAAACAGAGTAAGTATTTAATTCTGTTTTTAAGCACTGTACATATCAACTATTTCATCCAGCTTCTATTGAAACTGTTAATCTGTTAAAGGGCACTGGCTACGGAACCGTCCGGACGGTGCCGTATATTTTTTTTCTACGGAACCGTGTGGAAGAGGCGAAGACCGTAGGGGGGAGAAGGTAGTTGATGTTAGCAGTTGATGGTCAAGCTATTAGTATAGGCTAGCTTGGCCAACAACTGCTAAACAAGCAATGCAAAAATCTTAAGAATATAATGACAACACTAACACTAACCCTAACCGACCCTCACGACGCAAAAATCATAAGAATCTAATGACGACACTAACCCTAATACTAACCCTAACCGACCCTCACGACGCGAAACCTTATACCCTATACGCGAATGACACCTAGGTCTTCTATGTTATAACCATGCCTAAATGTAACGATAAAGAGCGCTAAAGTGAGACATAATTACCTGTGCAAAATGTTCCTCCATACGTAGGGTCATTTGTAAGACATTTTAAACGTTTTACATTGCAATTCGTCTAAAATCCTGAGACCGTGCGTGTCGCACGTGCTGTTGACAGTAGGCTACTCTTTACAAAGGGATGGGCATAAATTTTACTCGACAACCTCCTCCCCTACGGTCTTCGACTCTTCCACATTGTTTTCCGCTAAACAGGTAGGCAATCCTAATTCGCCGACGGGTGTTAGTGCGAATGCTAGCTCCATAAGTGTTGGACGGTTACGTAGAAAAATAATTACGGCACCGTCCGGACGGTTCCGTAGCCATTGCGATCAAATTTATCATCGTTAATCTAACTTCGGTAAAATCCCAGACTGGCTGCCCGTACTCCAAACAATATGGCTGCCAACGAATGCAATAAAATTAGAGCGCGACCATCGACGACATTGTTCATCAATTCAGCTTCAATTTCAGCAGAATGACTGCACTAACCCTAACCGACCACCACGACGCCTAACCTGAGCCCTAACTGACCCTCACGACGCCTAACCTGAGCCCTAACCGACCCTCACGCGCTCTAATTTTATTGCATTCGTTAACGGCCATATTGTTTGGAGTACGGGCAGCCAGTCTGGGATTTTACCCTAACTTCTATTTAATCTTATGCTGGCGGTTTGCTAGTATTCGTTATTGGACGGCCGCCACTGGCGGTCCGCTAGTATTCAGCATTAGACAACCGCCTGGCGGCTTGCTAGTATTCCGTAGTGGACGGCCGCCACTGGCGGTCCGCTAGTATTTGAAATTCGAGGGCCGCCTGGCGGTCCGCTAGTCACAGCCTATTTGAAAAGGTAAATAAAACATCAACAATATAGTGCTCAAAACAAAACTCAAATTTTAAGATGTGACTGGGTTTGTGGTGTCGGATAAGATCCATTAAGTGCAGTTCTAACCAATTCAACACTTACAAGAAAAATATCAAGCCTGCGGCTGAAGTAAACGTTAAGAGTGACAACAACTTGCAGCGGAGCTCACATTTATTTTTTCCGCCAAAAACAATACAAAAAACCCCATCTACATTATATGAAACAGAATTTAATCTCTAAAGTTCTCAACCTGGTTCATCTTATAACGACCATTTGTAAACAGGACTAGAATCTTCATGTGTAAACGCTTTTACAAATGGCTGACGTTGGCCGTACCGCATTTTAATATCGATGAATAATGCCTAACTTCATTCATTCAATTATTTATATAGCGCCTCTCACATGAACTATTCAGAGGCGCTCCAGGCTACGGCACGGACAACTAGAACAGTTTTAAGTGCTTATAGAATGTGTCAGAGAGTGACATGTAAACCAAAGTGCGGTTATGCATTTGGATTAATGAAGAATATACTTACGGTACGTATACGTACTTAGAAATGAGTTTACGATTCCGATTACGATTAGTTATGAGAATTGTAGAAAAATGGCCGGCGGGTGGTCAGACGTTCATTTTTGTGGACTGGCCTGGGTGTGCAATGAGGACTTTGCTATATATGGGGTTCTAAGAAAGATGATGAAGATGAAGAAAGACTACCGGGTACATGGATTGAACCCCACAATACCTACCCCCTCCCCCGGGTAATTCGCACCCTGCCGCTATGAAATAATTTTTTTGCCTAACTAGCGGTTCCTTGCTAATAAATTATGGTGTCATGGAATTAGATCCAATGATTTTACCAGATAAATCTAACTATAGCTCTATAAAATCATCGAATGCGGCAAAGACCTATGACGTCATCAAAACCCGCGTTGAAACCGTTGAAGACAAAGAAAGCTAATTAGTTCGAAACCGACGAACGTTGCGTTGTGTTTGTAGAGTCTAATTTTGATCAAAATGGTAAATAATTTTTACGTGAAGTTTTTGAATTATAAAATTCTTTCTTGCAAAAATGCTTTCATGCTCATCTTTAAGGCTGCAAAGTTTAGATTGCGCGATTACAGGACGCCCGTAGTCACTCTAGTCCCAGAGTCACTCGAGCTGAATCGACATGTAGCCTAGTGTGCGCATACGCAGCGGGTCGTGTCGATCCTACAGGAATTGTTAACCCCAACACGCGTGGCTTGAGTTTACGAAGTTTTACAGTTGTCCGAAGCTTTCCGGCCAATTAATTTTAGTATATTTCTGCATTTAACAGTCGATCCTACAGGAATTGTTAACCCTAACACGCGTGGCTTGAGTTTACGAAGTTTTACAGTTGTCCGAAGCTTTCCGGCCAATTAATTTTAGTATATTTCTGCATTTAACAGTCGATCCTACAGGAATTGTTAACCCCAACACGCGTGGCTTGAGTTTACGAAGTTTTAAAGTTGTCCGAAGCTTTCCGGCCAATTAATTTTAGTATATTTCTGCATTTAACAGTACTGTTAAAGTTTGTGTCCTGGTTTTGTTTGCGGTGTCAACTTAATTGTTAACTGCAGACTGTGCAGTCACGGTATAGGCCTGAGCTACGTCATTCAGATGTAAACTTAATACTAGGCTAATCATTCAGTTATTCATTTCTAATGCGAGGACCAGTCTTTAAAGTGACTTGGGTGAGCAGTGAGAACGTCGAATGCATGAGCAGTGGAAACGCTGATGAAGAGTTTATTGGAGCTCGTGTATTCCCAGGGTTCCATCATGATATATATATATATATTTATATATATATTCGTTTAATAGAGAAAAACAATCTGACAATAACCCAGAAATGTTAACATGAGTGATAATGAATAAGTAAAGTTCAGTTAGATAGTGTTAGAATAATGTAGTAAATTATTTGTATATAATGATCATAGAATAAATTGAGAGTCATCTTTTGATGGGAGAGTATGGTTGTGTGCCTAGGTCTTAATTGGTAGAGGAGGGGAGACGGAGTGGAGGTAGGAGTTGGTGAAGAACATGTTTGGGGTTGTGTATAATTGTCGCATACCAGGTCTTACCCTAGACGCTTTATAAACTCAGGGATTCGTAATGGGTGATCAAGAATGATTACTAGAATTGACCTACAACAAGAACAAGCTGTATTTCATTTTTTGATGTATATTATAAATATCAACATTCAACAGTAAATAATATTCAATACCCTAACTACCTATTGTGGCGTATTTATCTACTAAAATATTATAAGGTGCTTAGCTTCCTCAAGAGTTCCCTTCTTGAGTAGATGATGAGGTCCTTGTTCTTGACACAGGGAAACTGGATTGGAAGGAAAGATGGGAAGAAAGGTCGCTTCTCCCTGGCTGCCCTCGGTCGCCGTTTCACCACCGCGTCGTCTTCGTTCTTCTGTGAGCACTGGCTACTCACACGTCTTCTTCACTTCTGCTTCGTCGTCGAATCACCACTTCTTCTCGTTACTTCGAAACTCCAATCGCAACTGGTTCTCGCAATGTCTTCTCGATCCCAAGATCGATGCCGAGCGAAAATTGACTTTGTTCGCTATTACAGTCCGACTTAAACTTCGAACATTTCTATCTAACCCAGGTACTACGTTCCCTAGGATTTACAGATCAGCAGTGGAATAAACGTACAATAAGTCCCGTTTTTCACACTCAAATAAATGTCATCGGCGCATTCTGAATTAACGTTTTTGGTTGACAAATCGCAAAATGTCTGCCATTCTTTTCAGAATCTCATGCCCGAATCCGACCACGTGACGCTTCGGCTGCTCACAGTGTTGACGATCGTCTGCTGCGCGAAACGCTGTTTTCGTGCCTCCTCAAGCGTTGACTGATTTTTGTAGCGCATTTGTGTTTGTGATTTCTACTGTTATATTCGCTAATGCCACAATTCAATTTATTAATTATCTATTAAATACGCCAATTAATTGTCTAGCTTAACTGTTACTTAGTATTAATAATTACACAGGTTATTAGTTAATTGATTCGTTTGTTAAGGAGCGTTTATTCGCTACAAATGCCCCCTTCAAAAGTCTGTTCACAGGCTTTAACTTACTCACATACTTAACAAACTAATCTATAAACTATCTTCCTTTACCTTACCTAACACAACCAAATTGCTGTTCTACACCTATTTATATACAACTTATCATTCATCAAAGGTTCACTATATATCACTCTAGTCCCCTGCTCAAGTAATCTGAAATTACATTGTTGGACCCCTTGATGTACCTAATAGTAAACGAATAATTTTGCAAGGCTAGACTCCATCTCATAACCCTTGCATTTTTCATCCTTCCTTCTTTCATATACTGCAATCCGCAATGGTCTGTCTCAATCACAAACTGCTTGCCGCATAAATATCTGTCGAACCTACTTACGCCCCACATTATGGCTAAGCATTCTCGTTCTTCCACCGAATATCTCGTCTCACGCTCAAGTAACTTCCTGCTCGCATATGCTATGGGATGATTCACCCCCTCATATTCCTGCATTATTACGCATCCGATCCCTTTTCCACTTGCATCCGTCTGCAATATGAACTCCTTCTCTAAGTTCGGTAATCTCAGAATTGGTGCCTTTGCCAGTTCTTCTTTCAACTGCATAAAACTGTTCTCCAATCTCTCATTCCATTCGACATTTCCAGGTGACAACTTCTTCGTCAAATCACTTAGCGGTGCCATTATTTCTGCACAGTGTGGAATGAATTTTCTATAGTAATTCACTGCTCCGATGAAACTCCTCACTTGTTTTTTCGTCTTTGGTCTAGGCATATCAATGATCTTGTCCACAGACTCTTCTTTTGGACTGATGTCATCATTATTCAACGTGTGACCCAAGAAATCTATTTTTCCGTACCCTAATGAGCATTTCTTTGGCTTCAATGTTAGGTTGGCTTCCCTAACCCTTTCAAAAAATATCTCCAGTGTTTCCAAGTGATCCTTCCATCCTTCATTGTGGGCTAATATGTCATCCACATAACTTTCAAGGTTTTCTGTTCCATGCAGAATTTTCCTGATTAGTCTGTTGTAACTCGAAGCACTATTTACTAATCCGAATGGTAAGCTTCACATTGCCTCAACACTTTTAACTCATTCTTATTATCAACTCACTATTCTACTTATTATGTATGCCACCATCTCAACATATGGCGTTCATCCATCTTATGTTTCACATTGAATGATCTTTGTCATTTCACTAACATCTTATTATTCCTCGTACTTTACCCACTGGACAAAGTACTTCTTCTTATCTTAACTATTTTCAGTTACTCAACTTTTTCTTTATTTATCTAAGTGACTCAACATCACACTCAGACACTGTATTCTAATTAATCTCAACTTATTACTTAACTACTACACAACTTCAACAATTATACCACTATCTCACTTGATCCTGTGAATCACCTTACTAATCACTACAACTCATAAAACTGCTTTAACTGCAACTCAACTTAATTTCACATTAATGCTTATTTACATTTCTTCCTTAATTAAATACTCTCCACTAGCTACTGTCAGCTTCTGTCTGCAGTACCTCTTCTCATGTAATGATAGTCCAGCCTGTCCATATCTGACTTACTATCTCTGTTCACCTTCTCGTATAAATTCAACGTAATGCCATTTTGTGTTTCCAGTTCACCTGTGTGCTTCTCTCTAAAACTCAATGCATCTGCATCATCTCCATAAGTTTTCAACTCAACATCTTCTTGTGTTTCAACTTCTCCACTGTAGTCTCTGCTACTTCTCCATTTATCCACATTATTGTTAGGATATGACCATTCTCTGTCATTCCGCAACCGATTTTTCTTCCAATTCACATCATTGTATCCTCTACAATTCTCATTCTGTCTCTTACCAGAATTAACACCTTGTTCTCCTCTGTACCATGTTCTACTGTTCCAATGGTTTCCACTATTTCCAACCTCATCTCTATTACTTCTATATCTCCAATTGAGATCACTAGGTCTGTCACACCTAACTCCAAAATTACTACTAGACTCTCTCCTGTCATGTCTATAGTTTCTCCAATCACACCCACGTGTGTCATTCATCTGACTCCTGTTCCACTTTATATTCCTCCTATCCACATTTGGATTCTCTATGTATCTCCTATTCATCCACTCATTGGATCTTCCTGACTGTATCTCATTAGACTTATTTCTATTCTCCCTATTTCTCCAGTCTACTCTTCCGTTCTGCCATTTATTCTGATCTACACGACTCTTATTTAACTCACTTCTTCCACCTGTGATTAAATATTTATCATTCGTCTCCACCAATCTCAATGGTTCACTTCTGTAATTCTTTTTCGTCGTTTTATTAAAAGCTGGCTTCCGGTTATCTGTATAATTCCAGTCTCTGGTTTTATCCCACTGTTTATTTACTGTTTCATGCCGTCTCTGCATTCCTTTAGCAGTTTCATTTAAATACGGCCTTTCCGCAACTTTGAATGGTCTGTATTTACCATCCCTTTTAGCCTCAGCTCTGGTTTTAACAGTTGCTGCTGTTGTTTCCTCTGTCTCATTTACTGTTACATCGTCAGTGAATTTCACTGACTTTTTGTCATGTACTGATCTATCTCTAGATTTAGATCTGTTCCTCAGTATGCTCTTGCTTTTCACTTCAGCAATTGCATTCTCTGGTTCTCCACTGATTATATCCTCCTGTTTTCCATGTGTGATCTGGTATTGTATACCTTCGATCATCCCAATTATAACTGGCATCGACGGATTTTCCATAACCATCGCTTGTACTTCTCCACTAAAGAATTCACTCTCTATGTTTATCTTGGCTAGTGGAAAACACCTCAAACTTCCATCGACCAATACACAATGTGTCTCCTCACCCGTCAAATCTGTGTCGTCTATTAACGAACGTTTAATTATGCAACATGTCGATCCAGAATCATAGAGACAACTGACATTTCTTCCGTTCACTTTTACTTCATGTGCACTTCTGTTTTCTAGATTCATGCATCCGACATTGGTTCCAGTCACCAAAGCACTTGCAGCTGTTTGCATGGGTAATGCTTTAATCATCTTGTCATCTACCCTATGTTGGTCCTTTGTAACATTACTCATTTTCTGCATTTCAATCTGCTGTCTGGCCCTATATGTCTGATTCTCGAATATTTGCACTGCGGCTGCAGTGTGTCTGACAGCTTCTTTATTCTTGTGTGGGCACGAATATGCCTTATGGTTCTCACCGCAGAGAAAACAAGTAATTTTATGTCCCACGGTGTTCTCACGTTCTCGACTGAACCCTCTGTTTGAACTTACACCACGGTTCACTTCCCGATTTATTTTTACATCATTTCTACTTCTGTTTTGGCTGTTACCAAATCCTTCTTTGGATTTATTCTCAAAGGGTCTGTTGTTTGTCCTTTCATTGTGGAATTTCACATCTGGTTTTATGCTTGCCTCTGCATATTTGTAGCCATGTGCCTCTATGTATGACTCCGCACACGCTAACATTTCTTTCAAACTTGTCTTCCCTTTCTCTTTGATAAACATTCTTAGCTCTGTGCTGCACGTCAGGTAAAATTGATCCTTTAATAACAATTCTTCTACTCCTTCATAGGTCTCTTCGAAGCCTGCTTGAGAAATCCACTGTTGCATGTAGCGTCGCAGTCTGTAAATAAAATTGGTCGGTGTTTCTCCGGCTTCCATTTTGCTTGTCTTGAACCTGTGTCTATATCCACCTTCAGTTAACTGGAATCGTTTTAGCAACTGTGTCTTCAGACATTCATAATCTTGAGCTTCCTCCACGGACAGTCTCTGATATACTTCCAGTGCTCTTGACTCAAGGTGTCTAGCTAACACTAGTGACCACACTTCCTTCTTTATTTCGTATGCTACACAAGTTCGTTCGAACCGCAACAGGTAGGCGTCTAAACAATCTTTGTTTTCGTTGAAGATGGGGAATTTGATATCCCTCATCCCTCTGTTGTTCCTGTTGTTTTCCCCTTGTTGTGGATTGTCACCAACCATTGTGAATGATGCACTTCCACTTTCTCTGTCTTGACCTCTGGACTCAATTTCTCTCATTCTTACTTGTGATTCAATCCGTGCTAATTCTAGCTGTAGCTCACGTTGTTGTTGTGCTTCAGTCGCTTCACGTCGTTGTTGTGCTTCAGTCGCTTCACGTTGTTCTCGTGCTTCAGCGGCTAAGCGATTCTCTCTTGCTTCTGTCTCCGCACTTCTAATTGTTTCTAACTCAATTTCGGCCTTTCTAGCCTGCATTGCTGCTTGTGTCTTCCTGTCTTCAGCTTCAGCTTCAAGCCTTCTTGTATCTGCAGCTGCCTGAGCATCTAATTCGGCTCTTCTTATTTCCGCCTCCGCTTTCTTGGCATCGGCATCAGCTTTCTTTATCTCAGCCTCGGCTTTCTTGGCATCGGCTGCTAACTCAGCTTTCTTTACCTCTGCCTCGGCCTTAATCCTCTCTAATGCTTCAGCGGCTTCCTTTGCAAACGCCCTTTCTGCTATTCTATCTTGCCGCTGTTCCGCCTGTCTTTCTTTAACAAACGTACGGAGCTCCTCTCCACTTAGCTCTAACTCTTTGGCTAACTTCGCCCAGCTTTCGAAATCACTGTTGGCCATCACTTACTGACTTACTTCAAATTAGCAAGTAGTAAAATATAGGCAAAAAATGCGCTATATAATTTCTGAACACAGAAATCAATTCAATATATCAGTCGCTGTGGACTCTTTAAAATACACTCTACAGTTCTAAAATGCAAGTCTCTATCAGTTCAGCTTTACATCCAAAAAATCAATATACTAGCAATATTGTTCTATGCTGTTTCTAGTGTCATTAATGTTCAATTAGATCAGTTTTTAAGCTGACTAAAATCCCGGAATCTGAGTCCCCATACTGTCGCATACCAGGTCTTACCCTAGACGCTTTATAAACTCAGGGATTCGTAATGGGTGATCAAGAATGATTACTAGAATTGACCTACAACAAGAACAAGCTGTATTTCATTTTTTGATGTATATTATAAATATCAACATTCAACAGTAAATAATATTCAATACCCTAACTACCTATTGTGGCGTATTTATCTACTAAAATATTATAAGGTGCTTAGCTTCCTCAAGAGTTCCCTTCTTGAGTAGATGATGAGGTCCTTGTTCTTGACACAGGGAAACTGGATTGGAAGGAAAGATGGGAAGAAAGGTCGCTTCTCCCTGGCTGCCCTCGGTCGCCGTTTCACCACCGCGTCGTCTTCGTTCTTCTGTGAGCACTGGCTACTCACACGTCTTCTTCACTTCTGCTTCGTCGTCGAATCACCACTTCTTCTCGTTACTTCGAAACTCCAATCGCAACTGGTTCTCGCAATGTCTTCTCGATCCCAAGATCGATGCCGAGCGAAAATTGACTTTGTTCGCTATTACAGTCCGACTTAAACTTCGAACATTTCTATCTAACCCAGGTACTACGTTCCCTAGGATTTACAGATCAGCAGTGGAATAAACGTACAATAAGTCCCGTTTTTCACACTCAAATAAATGTCATCGGCGCATTCTGAATTAACGTTTTTGGTTGACAAATCGCAAAATGTCTGCCATTCTTTTCAGAATCTCATGCCCGAATCCGACCACGTGACGCTTCGGCTGCTCACAGTGTTGACGATCGTCTGCTGCGCGAAACGCTGTTTTCGTGCCTCCTCAAGCGTTGACTGATTTTTGTAGCGCATTTGTGTTTGTGATTTCTACTGTTATATTCGCTAATGCCACAATTCAATTTATTAATTATCTATTAAATACGCCAATTAATTGTCTAGCTTAACTGTTACTTAGTATTAATAATTACACAGGTTATTAGTTAATTGATTCGTTTGTTAAGGAGCGTTTATTCGCTACAATAATGGAGAAAAGGAGTTTAGCATCAGCTATGTTAGCAAGTTTAGAGACTGTTGGAAAGGTTTGTTCTAGGTAACCTCTCGGCGTTTAACTCTTTTAAAGAGTTTTTCAAGGCGTATCCTTTATCTGAAGCCAGGGTGAGACCCCACCAGGATGGGGATGCATAAAGTAGTTTAGCCACGGTAGTGGCTTCAAATGGTTACCTTATGGATGGATGCAGAAGCGAGGCCATGGGTTTTGAGTTTTCTTATAGCGGAGGAACAAGCAGCTGTGTGGTGGTCTATGTGGGCTGTGAGTTTGAGGTTATCTTGAAGGATGACACCCAGTATTTTCAAGGTTTTAACTCGGGTTATATTGAGTAATGGTGGAGGAGGGTCAAATTGGTGACGGGGGCGGAATATGATCATTTCTTTTGATTTAGAGCTGTTGAGGGTGAGATTATTGGCAGAAGCCCAGGTGGAGATCAAGTGCAGTTCAGATGATCGAGATAGTATGAGCCAGAGTGGATCCGGTAAGGAGGTAAGTGTCGTCAGCAAATTTGAGCATGAGATTAAGTGGTTGGGCAGGATGCAGGTCAGAACCAGTAATAGAGAAGTTAGTAGGTCGTAAGACAGAGCCTTGAACAATACTGGCATTAATTGGGAGGAGAGATGAAGTGTGGCCTTTGAATATAGTGAGGTGTATCCAAGCAAGAAGTCCACACCTGAAACAAGACACAGAACAACTGGAGAATGTGCAAAGAACTTAAAAATGGGCTACAAGGAAATTCAAAATTCTTGCATATTTTTGTAAAGAAAGTACACTAGTAGTATCATGAGTTGTTAAAATATTTTTTTTAAGAATCAATTTGGCCACACCAGGGCAGCAAAGTGTGATCAGATAAGCGCAAGTTTCCCCCCACCATTTTCAGTTGGGTCCTAACATCAGAATTTTCAACACTGATCTCTAACTTGCTTCAGCATGTCATCTCAACCACAAAGACAACATCCTGAAAAATTCTTTAAAATATTTGCCATATTAATGAAGTTATGAGCTTCTGAACGTTGCTACAAATTTAGACGTGAGTTCCAAAACGTCGAAAACGAGGTCACCCCAGACGTCTTTGAAAATTAATATCTTCAAAACTACTTGAGATATTGATCTAACATTTGGCATAGTTTCTTCTAATACCATAAAAAAATTCAGAAAAATTTTCATTGAAATCTGAGATGGTCAAGCTGGAGCCATTTGTTGAATTGGCGTGGAATGACCCGCTTGTTCTCAATTTCACATACTGTTGAAGACTGTACTTTTCACTTGATCTCGGCTGGGAGCGCCTCTGAGTAGTACCTTGAAGGGGCGCTATAAACATTCTGATTGATTGATTGATATAAATCGTAATTGTTAAAAATACTGAACTTGACATACCGGATCGGACATTTGCTGCAACCAGTATGTTATAAATGTAAATGCATAAGCTTACATAATTATGTATAACTAGCTGTACCCGGCCACACGTTGCTGTGGCAGAAAAGACCTCCTCCCCCTCCCCATCCTCTCCTTTCCTCCCTCACACCGTCCCTTACTGACAGCGGATAGAGCCCAAGGATGTTGAAAGGCCGCTTTCGTAATGGAATTATTAAGCGACTCGCTTATGACGTCACGGCACGCGACCTCATTCATGTTTCGTCACTGTGTTTCGGGTGAAGACGATTCTGAAATTTAGCAAGCGTGCGGTTTGGTTGAATTTGCAAATGGCGGTCGAACGTATTGCAAAGTTCACTTTTTGTGGAAAAGATTGCGTTTTTTATGGAAAAAAAATCTTAAGACACGGTGCTATTGGAATGGAAGGTTTTAGTAAATTTTCAAAACAATCGGTGCGTAACTTTCGGCGTGATTGTGTACCGCACTATTGGAAAGTTTCATTTTTATTTATATAGATTAAGGAAAGTTAACTTTATTCTTTCTCACAGGAACAGAATGATGAAATCAAAAGGCTAAGAGCTGAAGCTGAGGCTGCTGAAGCTGATGCCGCAGCTGCAGAAGCCGAAGCCAAGGCAGCTAAGGATGAAGCCGATGCTGCGAAGGTCGAAGCGGCCAAGGCCGAGGCCGAGGCTAGGCTGCAGAGTCAAATGCTGCTAAGTCTGAGGAAGAGAAAAAGAAACAGAAGGAGACAGAGGATGCCAAGGCTGAGGAAGAGAAAAAGAAACAGAAGGAGACAGAGGATGCCAAGGCTGAGGAAGAGAAAAAGAAACAGAAGGAGACAGAGGATGCCAAGGCTGAGGAAGAGAAAAAGAAACAGAAGGAGACAGAGGATGCCAAGGCTGAGGAAGAGAAAAAGAAACAGAAGGAGACAGAGGATGCCAAGGCTGAGGAAGAGAAAAAGAAACAGAAGGAGACAGAGGATGCCAAGGCTGAGGAAGAGAAAAAGAAACAGAAGGAGACAGAGGATGCCAAGGCTGAGGAAGAGAAAAAGAAACAGAAGGAGACAGAGGATGCCAAGGCTGAGGAAGAGAAAAAGAAACAGAAGGAGACAGAGGATGCCAAGGCTGAGGAAGAGAAAAAGAAACAGAAGGAGACAGAGGATGCCAAGGCTGAGGAAGAGAAAAAGAAACAAAAGGAGGCAGAGGATGCCAAGTCTGAAAGAGAAAGAAGAGAAGCTGAGGCTTCCATAGAAAAGGCTAACAAAAGGAAGGCTGCGGCTGAAGAAGAAAAGAAGAAGGCCCTAAAAGAAAAAGCCAAGGCAGAAGAGAGCAAGAGCAAAGCTCTGAAGAGAAAATCTGAGGTTTCTGGGGAAGATGAGACGACCTCTGGTGACAACCCATCGAAGCAAGTAGGTGTAGGCTATATTCTTGCTTAGAGTTTTGCAACCTTAAATTGTGAGACATTTAGGCCTTGAATGTGTTATTAAGTGGTCTATTGGGGTGAAGCTGAGCGTTTTCTAGACAAATAAATTGACACTTCGTCGGTTGAGAATTATAAGGCTCTATGTCCATTTTTTGAAATTTTTGAGTTATTGGTACCATGACGTAGATCTTGTTCAGGGCTATCATGTCATGTGAGAATCTAAGCTGGATCTTCAATAGTAAAAGAGATATTTACTAAATTAAAAGGCTCTATGTCCCATGCATTTCAACAGACGTCTATGCTGCAAAGTTTTCATCTTTTTGAGAATTATAAGGCTCTATGTCCAACAGCAAATAAGACCGCTGCGTTCAAGTCACGTGATTTGAATGAATTAGGTATGCAGCAAATAAGACCGCTGCACAGAAGTCACGTGATCTCAATCTATTAATAATAATTGGACCCACGCATTCTGTACATTGAGTGTCATAACTTTCATAAGGCTCTATGTCCAATTTTTGGGCATGGGGCTTTCTTAAAAAAATTCATAAAAAATGTTTTTACGTTTTATTCACAACTTTTTTCAATGTACAATGTTACTTAATTGACAAATGAACTAAATCCGTTAGTTAAATTTGTAATATTTTCAGTATTGTTTGTGTGCTTCAATGCTGAACTTTTAAACTGGAATAAAAAAATGTTCAGCCCTCGCATTGAGAATTATAAGGCTCTATGTCCAATTTTGGGGCGTGGGGCTTTCTTTAAAAAATTATTTTAAAATATTTTAACGTTTTATTCACACAATGTTTCAATGTACAATGTTATTTAATTGACTAATGAACTAAATTCTTTGCTTACATTTGCAATATTTTCATTAGTGTTTGAGTGCTAGATTGTTGAACTTTCAAATTGCAATATCTCGGAATAGTACTTTTTGGACATAGAGCCTTATAATTCTCAACCGACGACTTGTCTGGTCGATTTGATCATCAGGCATGACATGTAACATTGTTTTTTGCATACAGTCTGGCTATCAGTGTAATATCACAGACCTACTATGGAGGGTGTGCAGTTTTTCACTTAATTAAGCTGTTCACATCTTGAGCAGTCGAAAAGTCAACTAGCCTTTTAAATGAAACAGATTTCTTTGTAAAAGTAGAACTTTTGAGATTCTTGTAGTGTAGGCGCTATAGAAGTGTTAAGGTAAAATGCGTTACATGCATCCATTGTTGTATGAGTAGGTCTAGCCACACACAGGTCTATGTATCAAAGTTGCCTAGATAATGCTAAGAATAGAAAAATTATGGAATTGATTGATTTATTTGTAGCCGAAGCTGGATGAGGCCGTTGACTATCGTGTGCTCGTCGTCAATAACTTGATTCCACAGGTATGACTCCATCATATATCTCTTAATTTAAACTTTGTAAGGTTATTGTTACAAAGTTAAAACAGCCTTTGACTAACTATCAACAAGGCTAACCAATTGTGATATTACAATTTATTTAAGAACCATCATCTCTAATGATATGTAGTGTTACAGTTGTGGAATTATCGTGATAATGCTTGTTTTCAGCAACATATTTCTGAAGAGATGCCTATTTAGTCCATGATAATTTTGTTTGCTGAAATGTTTTAAGTACTGGTATCTGGTGAGATATTGGGTATACATGGATGTTCAGCCCATAAAAAGGTGTATCTACATTCCAAAGCACAGTATAATTTGGTATGTGCTAATGTGGCTTTTTGGTGATATTAGCATGTTAACAACTAAAAACACTAAAAATGTGAGCAGTGACTATTGCATGAAACTCGTAATGGAGATTTATTGCCAGTCAGCAATCAGCATCACCTCGTTGAGAAGTATTATCAATCATAGACTGCCTTTTGGGGTATTATATTTCTCATGTGTTTGCTGATGTAGGCTGTTGCTTTGTGCGTTAATATAAAATGAATTACCGGTACATGATATTTTTGTTCATTTCAGCACGTCTCATTCTTCATGTTGCGCCGTCTGTTTGGTAAGACTTGTCTATTATTTGAGTCTTTCCACTTGTCTGTTTCCCTAAACTTACGGTATCCATTATCGCGTAGCCAAACATAATTGTTAAGAAACATGCGAATATTCTGTACAGTCATAACTAAAACTCTGAAGCGCTAAAGCAGTTTCTTCTGATGCATTATGACTTTGTATGCTACATGCTAAAACTCAGTACAGGTAGCATTAACTAAAGCAGTTAGCTTATTCTGATACGTTTTAACTTTTATGAGACCTGTGAACATTTTTGTGCTGTTCGTTAGAACAATGATGCAAGGTGACTGCAACGTTGATGGCAAGTTGCCAACTGTGCTTTTTTACTGCATCATTGTGCAAATTTGATTGATATTGTACCAAGGCATGAGCTGTCATCTCTGACAGACACTCATTTGCATTGCATTGAGAAATTTAGAAGATTACATATCTATAGGTTATTTACATTACCAACAAAGATGGAAAAGTTATGTAATCTTTTGAATTTGCTTTAGAGATGATCAACTGATTGATTACCAATTCACTTATTAACTCACTGATAAATGATATTAATTGAGCTTACACTTGTCTATTTGACAGGCTTCTATGGCTGCATTGCAAAAGCGAGAATGTCAAGGTCAGGTGATTCCTGCCACATCCAGTTCCAAGAACATGAAGAGGCCAAGAAAGGTCGGTTATACCCTTCCACAAATTTTTATTTGTATTTCATATTCTAAAATTCTTCAAAGCTAATTTTTCAAATAAATTCATATGGGCTAGTAAGATCAATCATATCCTATACAGTCTGAATCAGACCTTTTTTCTTATTTTTCCAACAAAAGCGACATGTTATTCATGCAGCTTAGGTGAAATTTTGGTACTGACATTTGCTTCCATCAATTGCTTTTTTTGTTTGCTCATTCAAGGCTAAACACTGAGTAAACAGATATCTTATGCATGGGCTCAGAAGTTTTAAACTTGCTGTCACTGTTACTTTTGCTAGTTCTCAGTTTTCTTTCCTGCAGTTAAACACTTGTTAGTAAGCATATGTTTATATAACACACTGCAATTTAGAGATTTGCAGAGGCACTGCTGGCTTAACTTAAAATCAGGATTAATGGAATGTTGTCTGAGTGAGTATGGAATTACAATAATATTGGTAACGACAGTTGTCTTTGATGTTTTAGCAAGAGCGTTGGATAATCTACCGATCTTTGAGACAATCCTTGGTGTCAAGGTGGCGCCGCTTCGTCGTCTGGACGAGCCAGCCAATGCTACTGTTAGTACAAACTATATCACCATGTCATTTGTGCCAAAATGTTAATATTTCCAGGGTCTTTTCCTTCATCATTATTATGACTATCTGATTTTATCACTGAACATCCATCTCAATGTTATGCTGAAGACGTCACATACTCAAACCTGTTGTAAAACTTCATTCATTCATTTCGTGAATTTATATAGCGCTTCTTCAAGAAACCTACTCAGAGGCGCTCCCAGTCCAGCCACAGCTAAAATAATAGGTTTTGAGCAACTTTTAAAAAGCAGGTGAATTTAGTCTAGGCATAAGTCGCAAGTTTAGTGGGAGGCCAATACCAGCTGTGTAGAGAATGTACAGTAAAGGGCCCATCACAGAACCCTGTGTTGCACTTAGTCATGGACAGAATTCGGAGTGCAAAATACAAATATAAAGGGCAAAATTTGTTTTAATGCTGCATTCATGAATGAAACTTGATCTTAGGCCATCTGGCTATAATGAAATACCTCCATCAAAATTCTTTCAAGATCTTTGCACTGTACTGTGATTGACTTACTTGACTTATGGCCCTGGCGAAGCTTGCACCCGCATCAGCCGCTCCTCTATGGATAGCCAGGTGCTATTCATATTGGAGTTTCATGATCAAATGGATTGAAGGGCGACTGATCAGGTCTCTCCCTCTTCCTTGGTTCAGATTTAGCCAGGACTCGAGTCCTGTTACCCGGGGGAGACGACGAGGACGTACTGAACCACCCCCTTCTGCACTGTACTAATTGAAAAATTGTCAAAAAAATGATTGCAATTTTTTATAACGATTGCCAACTAATTGTCTTGTCTGTTGTGATCTTGTGTTGTAGGCGGCAAACTGGTATGAGGCTTGAGCCAACTGGAGAAAGTGCCCGTGAATAGACTAAAATCTTCTGAGCATTTTAATCACAACAATTGACGTTCATGATTTTGAACTGTACTGTTTTTGAAAAAATCAGATTTTGTTGCAAGTTCTGAAAAAGTTGGTCGTAGATAGACCGTGAATAGACTAAAATCTTCTGAGCATTTTAATCACAACAATTGACGTTCGTGATTTTGAACTGTACTGTTTTTGAAAAAATCAGATTTTGACGCAAGTTCTGAAAAAGTTGGTCGTAGATAACCACTGAATTGCTTTGTTTGTCTTGTGTGATGACCTGACCTGCCTTGCTGGAAATTCCATATACTTTTAGTTCTGAAGCCAAGAAAGCAAAGGCTGAGACAACCAGGTCTGAAGTTTCTTTGGTGAAAAGAATGTTGACCTTGCAACTGCTTTGCATTATACAATAGAAAATAACTGTTTTGACTATTGCCCTCCTGGAAAATTCAAAGTGCACACAACCAAATGACAATGCAGTGGTAGCGCTGAGCAATTGTGCGTTAACAACTTGCCGTCACTGCCTAGGGCAAAGCTTGAACCTGTTCTCTGCATTACAGGCTAAGCACCCTCTAATTGGCAATGGTACCCCCAAACGTCCTCAAACAGTTGACCTATGCAAGCTCATAGTTTTGAAGACCACATTTTATAATGTTTTGTGCCAGTCCCAAGTCTGGGAAAATGGAGGGTGTTGGGACACCATCGTTAACATGAAACTTAATTCCAGGATGAGACCAGTGTAAGCAATTTACTTTTACCTGTTTGGAGTTCCTATGAAGCCGAGTTAACAATTATGTACATTGACATGTTTTGGTTAGTTCCTACAGAGCAGTGTAAACAATTAATTTTATATTATAATTAGTAAACAGCATTTTATGTTCAACTCGAGACACTACTTTTACTGCCTCTGTCCTATCAACTAAAATGCTGAATTGCTGAAAAATACTTTTCAGCCACCTTGTAGCCAATCTCTGGTTAGTTTCAGCATGTAGTAGAACCACTACCAGAATGTAAAATTTCTCTTATGCAATGACTCATAGAGACAATGCACAAAACTCACTAGAACATCTAACACTTCAAAAATCATTAGTGTTGCTTTTTTGATTAATAACTTTCTATCGTCCTGGTGTCGAATGCACAAAGCATCAACTGATAGTGCACCAAAACCAGGTCATAAACAGGATAAAACCCAGAAACACTACCAAGAAACTCCATTCTGTTCGAGTGTATTTATCAATTTGAATCAGATAAACATGTCTAAAGTTGAGAATGAATTGACATAAGCTACTCAGCAGTCGGCACAATGTAACTCTGAAGCAGTGTCTGCGCTGAAGTTTGGAGTGCCTCTGAGTAGTGAGCTTGAAGGGATGCTATGGCAAATGCGAGAAATTAAAAACATAAATCTTCTAAGTTAATGGTTTAAGAAAGGCATACTGAACTGATTTTGGCATGGTTGCGGTGCTTTGATCAGAACAGCACTTAAAGCGTGGATCAATAGTAGGCCTACTATATATGCATTGTACCTGCCCAAGTCATTTGTTCAACCAACAACAGCTTTTGGTGGGAAGATTATTCAGAATGAGACAGAGCTATGACTTCACATGTACATTCTGTTTCAAAAGTAACTGTCTTTAATGCATGTCTGTAGGTTACATGAAACAAAACCCTTTGAATGCATGGCTGTGCCATTGTTTGCATCCTTTGTGAGGTGCTCTACAAATATTAGCCAAAACCATTATGCAAGTTTTACCCAAAAAGCAACTGCTTTTCAAAGCATTGTGTACCCAAGTAGCTTGAAGAAGAAGAGCAGTCTCCAAGTTAGACAGCAAGTCAGCCATGGTTATTAATTTAGTGTTAGCGACTTCATCTTCTTTGCCTTGGCATACGAGTTTGGTGACCAGTCCTCTCCCTTGCCATCTCATCTTCCCATCAACAGCATGCAGTCAATCAGTGTACCCATTAGGCCTATATAACAGCTGGGGAGTGCATGGAATTGAACACTTACCACTCAGTTGAGTCAAGAATGCTAACCAATGCACTATTGAGCATCAATACTAGCAGCATGAATGGTTTTTAAAAACTTCACATTTTATTAATATAATTTCCATTTAGCCAATTCTCTGATGTCCGAGTTATGAACAATGAATCAACTGACAGCAGAGTAGCAGACCAAACCCATGCCACAGTAGTGCATATATATAGTCTTGCAGTCTCAAATATCTGGTTGATGAAACAGTTGCCAAGGTTTACCATAGGCTTTACATGGTCGTCCTTAGAAACATCAAAGTAGGTCAATGAGTGCGCCTTTGACATGTGCACTCCTATCAAATATCAGTTCACAAATAAAATGTACGATCGTATGTGCACTGCCTTAAGCATACATTATTTAAATATTTGGCACCATTGAAGATTCCTGTCTAGAATCAACAATCCATCCTTAATTCCATTCATATATCCATCTACCTGTGTAGGTCTATTCGAGGACCCCGGTATAAGGGCTCGGTCTATTCCTGAGCATTCAATGCATAGCATCATATTTTAGCCAAGTGCTCAGTCCATTAGGCCAGAGGTTCTCAACCTTTTCCCATGCACTACATACTAAACTCAAAAACAAATTTGGCGACACACCATCCAATTGCCAGAAATAAAATGTCAATATCGATAAAAGGAAAATGTCAAATTAGCATAGGGATTATATAAGCTCCTATTTTAAATAATTAATGAATGAAAATGCTGAACCTGGATGTCTTCTAGTTCCTAATGAATCTAAAATCTTAATTTCACTGATCAAAACTGTTATATTAAGACGTTTGTTACATCCACGACCTTTTTAGCTACATCTCAACATCAAACTAAAGGTAAAGTCTACTAAAGTGTCATACAATGAACTCATGACCTTAAACCAGGGGTCTCAAACATGCGGCCCGTGGACCCGAATAATGCGGCCCGCGAGAGCCATCTGGTTTTTTATTTCTTTTTTTATTTAAAGAAAGAAATTGGTTAAAAACCGAATTCTGCTTTTCTTTTGCGATTTGAACCAAGGTTCAAACCGTTTTCTTCTAATTTTTGCTCTGGATATTCAATCTGCAACAGCAGATATGCAGATAGAGTTATAGTGGGCCTTCAATACCATGCTGAAGCAGAAGTAAGTCTACAATGAGGTTGATATATATTCCGATATTCTACACTTTTCTACTACAAAAATTACAAAATCTGCACCCGCAGAACTGCAACACGCTAATGACGATATTTGGCATTACCTACATAATAATTATTATGTGAACAGCTTTTCCATTAATTAATAAAGATTAGGCCTAATAAATCTCAAATGACACGCCTGACAGTTACGGGTGAATAATTATGTGGAAGATGTAGGCATCTCAAAAGATAAAACTAAACAACGATGTTCTCGCAGTTGGGAAACATTTTCAGATGATTTGTATCGCTAATCACACCTGATCACCTCTGACACTACTCACTATAATACTTTAGCATTTAAAGATGCTACAAGTTTAGTTGTAGGTAGGCCAATTAGGCTTACTAAATGTGCTATTGATGCTCTTCATGGGCCCTATCTTTGTGACTCTGAGTTCTAAATAAAGTGCATAGTACCATTATAGTTACACTGAAAGTATAATATTACCGGTAACTAAGGTTATTTTACAGGACTATATCGTTAAGGTTATTTTACAGGACTATATCGTTATTAACTGGAGAGGATGCACCAGGGCTTTCGCCAGAGCTCCAGTAGCTGACGGCACCAGGTGACCAGGTGATATCGTTATTAGGCCTACAGCATTGTACCCCTCACCCCATATAAGTAGTTTAACTTGCAAGACATAATTTCGTGTTGCGGCCCGCGAGACACTGTAAATTTTCAAATTTGGCCCACACGATGACTTGAGTTTGAGACCTCTGCCTTAAACTAAACTTCAGATGTTGCAAGAGTCTGCATTAGTATGTGACATCATAGAAATATCGTGCATCCTTTCCGTTCAATAAAAGATAAACAGAGACCATCTGATTTAAAGTGCTAGAACAATGTTCAGATTTTTTTCATTTTATTGACAACTTTGAATGTTGACAATAAAGAAAAGTTGTTAGAATAAAACAAACAGTGAACATAATAAAAAAAACAATAAAATAATAAACAAACAGTGAAGATAATTAAACAATGATAGTTCTACAATAATCATTATTATTATTATTATTATTAAACTGTCATTTCTAGCGCGCCTAAACAAAATAGAAATCCTGCACGAAAGCGCGTTACAGAAAACTAAAAGAGTAATTAATGTATTTAAGGATTTATATAGCGCCTCTTGAAGAATAACTATGCAGAGGCGCACATAGTGGGAGAACATCCGTCCTATCTAAAGCCTCAGATGTTAGAGTTATCATCACAACAGATCTACAATTACATCCACAGCAAACACCGACCCAAACAGAGAAGCCCCTGTAAACAAAACTCCATCGCAAACACGCAGAGTCCAGTCCACAGATTCTAGTCTGAGAGTGATAGAAGGTGCACATTCAAATGTTCCGCGTAAGATGCAATGTTATCCAGAACTTTTCTCGTAACGTCATAGGTTTGAGTTGAACGGCATTCGGCAGGTAGTAGAGATGTTGAAGTGGCTGACCTGACCAGCTTCTCAAACGAGTCCTGGAAAGCGTTGATAGCGTGGCAGAGATGTTGAATTGTTGACGAAGTGAATAACCTAGCGTTCCTTCTGGATGGTAAAAATGAACTCGTCCAATGGCGGCCATCATGGGTTGAGCCGTCGATTCAAAGGATCTCGTCATCATCTGTGAGTCCTTCTGTGCGAGAATAGATATGCTACAATAATAAAACAACAGTTAATGGTCACGACAGTATGTCATGGTGCCACAGCTCGTAGACTGCCAACGGAACTCTTTATCTGATAGAGTGAGGTTATTCTGCTCACTTTTGTTTCAGCAAACTTAATTAACTAATAACAGACATAACTTCAGTTTCGTTTGAGCATACTGACACGTTGGGACCGCCCTGGAACTCCAGTTGGTTGTGCCTCCTTGTTATCTTGTGTAGACGGTTCATTCAATCGTTCATTTCAAGAATTTATATAGCGCCTCTTCAAGAAATCCACTCAGAAGCGCTCCCAGTCCAACCACGGTGAAACAAAAAATTCTTAAGGAGCTTGTAGAACACTGACGAGTCAATCCTAGGCAGCAGGCGCATCTGCAACGGGAGACTATTCCAGACAGAAGGACCTACAACTGAGAAAGCACGACGCTGACAGGTGTTGTACTCCATAGCTGCTCAACGTGTCACGAGGAAGGTCGCACATCACTTTAAACTTAGATTAATTACATTCCTTTAACAAATCTTGTTTGGGTTCTTCACGTCCCTCGAAACGTTTTCGTAGGATAATGCGGTCAAGTATTAGATTTTGTCTGCATTTATCACAAAAATTGCACTGTTTGCGAGGGATTTCAAACTGGAGGTGCAAGTTTCCATGGTTTCTCTCGGGAGCTGGCATCGCTTGTTGAAAGTGAAACGTCCAAAGGTTTGTTCAGTTCGCCGATAAAATTAATAAAGTGTCAAGTTTTGCGATTATGGTAGCTAAATCATTTCTGTCTTCATTGTCAGCATATTCGAACGTGTTGTAAATTATTAAACTTCTCTACTAGCACAATGCAGAAATAGATACCTGCATGTTCACTGTGTGTTGTTCAAGCTTTGTAATTCGACTGTAGTTCATCCATTCTTGCCTCCATAGTAGAACGTGGTGGGTCGACTCTTGGCAAAGGAGGGAGTGTTGCAGTCACAGGAGTCGTCGCATAGGCTGTCGGAGAAGTCATGTCCCATAATTTTCACTTGACGCTTCAAAGTGGACAATACTTAATAAATAAAAAGTGACCACTGCCACCATGCTATATTAAGACAAGGTTTTTAGATTCACTGCCTTTATTAGTATAGCTGCATCTCAACATCGAATTAAAGGTAAAGATTAGTTGCATGCAGTTTGAGGTGTGCGATGTATTTAATGACAACGAACTCGTGACCTTTACCTAAACATCAGATGCTACAAGAGTCTGCTTTAGTATGGTACGTCAGAGAAAACAATTTTATGATCACGTTAGAAGTAAGTAAGTATATCATTAATCAGTTATGAAAAACAGTGAATATACATGTAATAGATTACTAAATAATCAATAGGCCTAATAAAGTGAGTGAAATGCTGTCATTTTCAGAGTAACATAAAGTAGATAGCAGAAAAGCACCTATAGTCATATATACCATAGCCTATACGTGATCGTTGTGCCGTGGGCCCATGACTAAAACATTTCCCCATGTCACATTTTGTTATTCTCTCCGGGACTTGGGTGCTACACTGGATGAAGAAAACCGTTTACCTCAGTCATTGATATCCCGACTAGACCGTGTTCCTCGGTCTGCAGCCCAGTATATCAAGCGGTCAACATCCGGAAAACGAGAAGGGAGGTATATACGGTCGTTGGTAAATATACCAATCACTTTAGCAGTGGGCGTAGCCATGCCCGGGCAATTACGGGAAATGCCCGGTTTGGCGATTAGTTCTGCCCGGGCTGCGCGGAATCGGGAAACTAATAAAATAATTTTAATTTTGATTTTTATGGCTTTTGATGATATTAAAATTTGTGTTTTGGTATAAGTATAACGATGTCACAGTTGCATGTGGGGCATACATACATACATACATACATACATACATACATACATACATACATACATACATACATACATACATACATACATACATACATACATACATACATACATACGTACGTACATACATACATACATACATACATACATACATACATACATACATACATATATACATACATACACAAAATACTTATATATATATATATATGTAAATACATACAATATATATGCATGCATGCTGCCCGGGTTACATTTTGCTTCTGCCTACGCCACTGCACTTTAGTGCCTTTACCCTTTGTAGGAAGCGTTGAAGTTTGAGGCGATCATAGGCCTATAATCAATTGCGATGGTGTACCCCTACCAAGCAGGGGAGCCTGGGGAGGCATAGAGAAGACGATCGAGAGATGGTTGTTGCACGGGTTATCTCGTGGAGAGGGGGATACGCAAGCTTTCGAAGAATATACAGGGTGGGCCAAAAAAAGTGAGAACACCTTGTAGAATACGAGTTATTTACAAATATAATTCAGTTAATTATATTGTTTTCATATATTTTTGTTTGCCAAGTATTTAGCTAATCAGAAATCATGTTCAATGTGTCCTCCTTGCTTCTCAACGAGTTTTTCTAAGCGTCGACGCCACTCGTTTATGCTGCTGCATGTCAATAAAACGCTGTCCCAGATTTCTTCATTCTTCGAAGTTCGATTATTGCCAACTTGAGCTGCTCAACTGTGGTAAATTTTTGCCGAAGGTAGACTTTTTCTTGCAAAGCACCCCATAATTATGGCATAATCTACTGTGTTTAAATCACAACTGTTCGGTTTCCACATGTCAGGCTCGATAAAGTTAACATTCTCCTGCCAAAGAGAGTTGATTGTATTTCTCGCTGTATGAGATGGAGCTCCATCTTGCTCCTGTAATGTCCAGTTATGGGGATCACATATCGGCTTGTCTCAGAACATGTCCACAATTATATAGTATCCACTGTTTACTTTGGCGCCTGGTTCAACGAACACAATATTAGTTTCCCCATTCGAGACATGCCAACTTATACCATGATACCGCGCGGCTGAAATGGTCACGTTCTCGTATGAGTCGGCTTTCCTGAACTTACATTTTTCTTTGTTTCAACGGAATAAACAGTTAACTGGAGTGGCATCGATGAATGTCTTTTTGTCAGTAAACCAGATGCTTCGTACACTTCCCTCATTAGGAAACCGCTCAAGTAGCTGCCGACTGCGTTGCAAGCGTTTCAAAGTGACATTTTCATTGAGCTTCTGCCCGATTACACGCTTGTACGTTTTGAGTTGTAAATTTTGCTTAAAAATGCGTCGAAATAAAGACATCATATAGCTAAATAGGTAAGTAAGTGAATGAGCAAACAATTTAAGCTATTTTGGATACAGTGAAACAAGTTTTGATGCAATTGTAGCGTTTGCGTATAACTAGACGCTACGGAATTTTAGTTGCAATATTATATTATATATTCTTGAATTCTGCATGGCATTTTCGGGGTCCAATAATTATATATATATTTAATATTATTATTTTTGAGCTGCATTCGGTGACCTACATAATATTGGTGACCTAGATTTTAATGTTGAGCTCGTGTGTTGCCGACAGGGATGACGTAAGCGGTCGCCATAGCTACCAGGTTATTGATCGCTTCTTGCATACGCTCAGCGAATGGAGGGTCGGCCGAAAAGGAGGAAGAGGAGTCGGCCGATATGACAGGCGCAGCGCCAGAGCAGTACAGATAAACGGATAGGCAGACGGACGGAGCAATACGCCCTGCTGGCCGCTGTCATTGAATGCATGTGTGGTATTTTTCCTTCACGCTGTACGAGGTGACCTGGTCTATTTTTAGCACGGTTGACTCGGTGCAACTCGTGCGTACGTGTCAGAGCAAGAGGAAGAGAGAGAAAGACAGTGAGCTGCAGACAGGCGTTTAGAGGGAGATAGGTGGTCGCAGCTGCATAGGAATTCAGCGCGCTTTATCTGATCACGCGGTACATGCGTGATCACGGCTCGTGCAGTGCCTTCTGCGCATGCGTCGCGTTCCCTTGAGGCGTGGTTATTAACTCAAGAACGCGCAATCGAGGGCAGATTCACGACGGACTCCGACGAGGATAGACGTGTAGCTCTGGAGAGCAAGTTACAAAATCAGAGTTTGATTATTTTAGAAAGATAATAGTTTATTTAAGTCAGCTTGGATTCGTCGTCTGAGTTATTGCGTTGTCGCGTATTTACTTCACGGATCCTGTACGGAAGTTCTAAAACGGCAAGGAGCCGATTGCATTGCGGTTTTGTGTTACGAGCGAATTGTCAGCACTGTGGTTCTGTTTCGCATCTTCGTAAAGGAGTTAAGTCTTTCGTTCGGGTTTTCGATCTTTCTGTCGTTTGGATCGAAACCGCTTGGGTTTTACGGAATTTCTTCTGTCGTCGATCTCTTCTGCGCAATTTGCCTATGGGCGTCAATCTATTATTTAAATATCTTTTCGTGGATTCCCTGTTCTCGACGTGTCAACTCGGCCTTACCGTCCTGTCAGCGTCGATTGTTGCGGATTCCTCTGAGTCACTTATCGTCGACGCACGTCCTGGATTTGACGCTCCATCTGCGCCTTTCCTCGCATAACGTCGGCCTTGTCCTGTGTCTCGAGTAGAAGGTACAGTTTTGCTGGGGTTTTCAATACAAAACTAAATTGATCTTTTGGGTAGAGAAATTAAGATCGGCATCTAAGTGCAAAAATTGGGGATTCATTTTGTCTGCTCCGATTGAAGTCTGTTTGAATTGTGTTGCATATTATTATCAGTTGCTTTAAACTGTAAGCTGTTGGTTAACATTGTGAATAATTATTAAATGTTTCTGATAATAATAAGATCCATTGATTAAACTTTCGGATTTACTTCTTGCTAGCGTTAGGATTTGACATAACCAAAACTTGTATAGCGCCATGGATAGAAGCGGAGCATCAACGCCCTCGCAGCCATCTAGACCACCATCTGCGTTGGAAATAGGCATTTTACTAGAGGCCATACAAACAAATTCTAAGTCCTCCAAAGAAGCCATGACGTCTATGCAGGCAACTATGCAAATGAATGCTAGGTCCACACAAGATGCCATGCAGGCTAATGCTAGAGATACCCAGGAGGCTATCTCTGTCGTACAAAGCAATGTGGAAGAGGCTATCTCTGTCGTACAAAGCAATGTGGAAGAGGCTATCTCTGTCGTACAAAGCAATGTGGAAGAGGCTATTTCTTCTGTCCGAACGGATTTCCAAGCTAACGCTATAAATACACAAGAGGCAATGGCCTCAGTACAAAATAACGTTAGGGAAGCGCTGACTGAAGTCGTCGCACGTATAGAACGTTTAGAAACGACGCCCAGGGCATCTCCGAAGCCGGTTGCAGGTTCGAACCCAGGAGCAATATTTCCCTTTGGTACCACCGCGGATAGACCTTACCACTCCGCCATCGGCCTGGGAAGAGCTTCGGGGGCTAGGCCTAAGGACCTTTCACTTCCGGTTAACTCCGGAATCCTACGCCGGAGTGAAAGACTGGCCAGTAAGGCCCCAGTTTCATACGGAGAGCTAAGAGGTCGAGATACCTGGCCATCCCGAACCCGACGGGATTCGAACCCCGAAGCTACCGCCTCCCTTCCTCCGTCTATATCTCTGAACTACGACCTGCAACCGCACGCGGCCCTCTCACACGTTGGACCGGAAGTGGCGACTCCGGGAGTGTACGCGGGGGTGGGCGTTACAATTGGTACCAGAAGTGGGGTCGAATTAGTTCTAGAGATTTTGACGAGGAAGAGGAAATTGAAAATGTCGGAAGAAGAGAAACTGCATTATCTTTTGAAAGAAGGAAGGAAAGGGAATTTGTTGATAATGGTGAAATTATGTCTGATGATGGTAGCATAGACATTGAAGTTAGCAAAATAATGGAATATAGACCTAAAACTGTGAAAATAATTGATAAAAGAATGCAAGCAGCACAGCAATCGGAGTTTAGAAATTTTGAAATAAATAAATCGATTGATCATAAATTGTGGGAGGGGGGTGATAAGGTCAACCCAGTTCCTTTGGCCTCTTCTTCGCCCTCTCACGTGGATTATCCTCGACCTGATCCGCAATGGGGGAAGCATGAATCGTTCGTGCATGCGGATCAGCCAAGAACGGAAATGATGGCAAATCGGGTCGACGCTTTCCAATCAACGTCGGGAATGCCGACCTATCACTCCGTGCCCAACTACGATGGGCTGGTTACTTCGACCATGGTTGGTCGAGACTACGCTCGACCCGACCTTCGACCCGATCTTCGACCTGGTCCAGTGGCAACTACAGCGGGTGACTGGATGCAACCGAGCGCACACCCTGAGCATCCATACGTGTCATGGATGGCTGCTCCGAACTACGCTCCGAACTACGCTCCGAACTACGCTCCGAACTCGCTCTACAACAGCATCGACAACCGGGTGTGGCTCGATCCGCTTCGCTGTCTCAATCCGCCTCGTACCAGCGACGTCGCCTTTCCTCGGTGGCCAACCGTCGTGGAGTCGGCGAGGATGAACTCATGCCTCGGCGCTCAGAATTTTGGATTTAGTCGTGACGTCGAACTGCCTCGTCAAGCGCTTCTGAAACCGATGTATCTGAATAAAGGTGAAACAACCGACGACAATAAAGCGGCGATGTCGGCGGTAAATGAGACGAAGGTACTGGCGCCTGTCAACGCTTCCGTCGGCCCCGCCAAAACAGTCCCTATGACATCAGTGGCGACACAGACAACAGGCGACTGGGAACTTCCGACGAGTAGCATTGTGGGAACGAGAAAGGAACCGGAAGCAACTGCGTCAACGATCAATAAAGTGGCTGAGGTCAAACCGTCGTCGGCTGCGCCTCCTAAACAAAGGCAATACACGAAACTTGGATCGTACAGCGGAAGGACGGATGTGGAAGTCTTTTTGCGCAAGTTCGCGGTATGCGCAAGGAACAATGACTGGTCGGACGAGGAGAAATTTAATCAACTGGTCGTCTCCTTAGTCGAACCGGCGACCCATTTGCTGAGCGAGTCGAACGTGGATACTTGGACGGCTTTGGTTCGGCGACTTCGGGAACGGTACGGTACCGCTGAGCAGCAGGCCCTGTTTCAAACGCAACTCAGCACCCGGAAACAGAAAGCTGAGGAAGACCTGGGAGTTTTGGTCGATGATATCCGCATCTTGGCTTCTCGCGGATATCCTGGTGCATCGACCGCTCATAGTGAAGCCATTGCTATTCGAGCATTCCTGGACGCATTGAGAGATCGGAATCTCTCTCTGAAAATCCGTGAACGAGAACCGAAATCCCTTGATGAAGCCTACAAAGTGGCGATGCGTTTGGATAGCTATCAGAAAGCAGAGGCCGGTGGTCATGAACAGCAAGAACGACGACCTGGGCGTGTCTATGCAGTTAAAGAAGAGGATCCGATGGACCTAGTAATGAACTTGAAACGTGAGGTGGAGCAAATGAAGAGACAAATGGAGCGACAACCGGTGTCGGCACCACAACCCAGAGACTATAATAATAGTGGGTCGGGGAGAGGTCAGAACGAGTCGGCCAGAAACGATTGGTCGAACACCAATGGAAATAATTGGTGGAGAAATCAACGGTGTTTCCTATGTCACCGGCTTGGCCATTCCAGCTCAGCCTGTAGAAGTCAACCGCGTCGGGGAATGGAACCGGAGGCGGGACGACCAGAGCGGAGATGCTATGAATGTTCCGCCACCGACCACCTAGTACGTAACTGCCCGATTCGACGAACAAGGGAGGCTGAAACGAACGATGTCCCGAACGAACCAGCGAACGTCTACCACGTACAAGGTAGCTCCAACGCTTACTGGGCTTTGAAGGTCAACGGCAAGGACGTAATGGCGCTGGTGGACACAGGGAGCGAAATGTCGCTGGCGCCTGCGTCCCTCGTCAGAAAGAAAGACATATCACCGTCCACACAGTTGCTGAAGGCGGCGAATGGGACAGACATCCGGATACTGGGCGAAACCATACTACAGTGCCAAGCGGGGGACAAACAGTTCGAAATACCTTGTTTAGCAACGGCTCAAGTCAGCGAACTGATTTTAGGCCTCGGTTGGTTGATGGAGCGAGAGGCTAAGATTTGCCTCAAAAAGAAAACGATAAAATTTGCAGGGAGCACCTTTCCACTTCTCAACCGAGATCGAATGGGAATCTGTCGGAGAATCGCCGCCGCTCAGAATGTGAACATCCCAGCGTTGTCAGAGATGGATGTGGAGGCATACGCCATACTCCCGGACCTGACTCCGACGAAAACTCAATGGGCCACGCCACCGCATGTACTGACCTCAGGACTTATCGTAGCCGGAACGCTTCTGCCGGAAAGAGCGATCGATTTGACCATAAGAGTGTTGAACCCGACCGACAAAGTGATTAAAATGCTGAAAGGAGTCCAATGTATGGTGGAGGAAGTGACAGTGACTGGGGCCGATCAGAACGACGACGCCGCCGCCACGTGCGCCGTGATCTCTGGAGTCAGTAATTGTTCCGATTCGGAGAACGTGGAGACTGTGTTGAGTCCGTTGTGGTCGGAAATTGCCGACGATGTTCCATCAGAGATGCAGCGTCGGCTTCGTGAGTTACTGTTGAATCATCGGGCGGCCTTCTCTCTCGGCGAATGGGATTTAGGCTTTACGGACATTCTGCAGCATGAAATTGACACCGGTAACGAAACACCAGTGCGACAACCGCTGAGACGACAACCACTGTCGTTGCTCCCAATCATAGATGAACAAGTTCACGCGATGTTGGAACAAGGGCTGATCGAACCTTCACTTTCGCCCTGGGCAAGTAATGTAGTCATGGTCCAGAAACGAGACGGAACTCCTCGCTTCTGTGTGGATTACAGGGCGGTAAACGCCAAGACGCGTAAAGACGCGTACCCTCTTCCGCTGATCAGCGAGAGCTTGGATAGCCTCGGGGACGCTAAATGGTTTAGTACCTTCGATCTCCGAGCTGGATATCATCAACTGGCCGTTCACCCCAGGGATCGCCACAAGACCGCTTTCGTCACCCGACGCGGGAGTTTCCAATTTAAAGTACTGCCGTTCGGGCTCTGCAATTCGCCTGCCTCATTTGGTCGCATGATGAACCTAGTTATGGCTGGATTAAACTTCGAGATCTGCTTAATCTATCTCGACGACATCATCGTCTTTGCGGGTGACTTGGAGACCCACCTGGGTCGATTGGAGCAAGTCCTGTCTCGTCTGGAAGCCGTGAATCTGAAGCTGAAGCCATCGAAATGTAAACTGCTGCGGAAACAGGTGTTGTTCTTGGGGCACGTGGTCAGCGAACACGGGGTCACTACAGACCCCGAAAAGATTCAAGCGGTCCGCGAATGGCCTACCCCGAAAAAGGTCAAAGATGTAAGAGCATTTCTTGGGTTGTGCTCGTACTACCGAAAATTTGTGCCCAGCTTCGCTCACATCGCACGCCCGCTCCACCACATGACCAAATTGGGATTTAGATTTGTCTGGTCCGATCAGAGTGAGAGTGCGTTCCAGAAGTTAAAAGACTGTCTAACGGAGTCTCCCATTCTGGCGCTTCCAAACGACACCGGAATGTACATACTGGATACCGATGCATCAGGGGAATCCATCGGCGCGGTACTTTCCCAGATTCAAGAGTCGCAGGAGCGGGTTATCTGTTACGGAAGCAGAGTGTGTTCTGTAGCGGAGCAAAATTACGACGTGACGAGAAGAGAGTTGCTGGCGGTGATCAACTTTCTTAAAGCGTTCAGGCCGTATCTCCTCGGACGGAAGTTTATCCTACGAACGGATCACTCAGCGCTCCAATGGCTGCGACGGACGCCTCTTCCCATTGGACAACAGGCACGGTGGCTCTCGGTAATGGAGGAATTTGAATTCGATATACAACATCGGTCCGGAGCAGCGCATCAAAATGCTGATGCGCTATCTCGAAGGCCAATCCAGGTCAACGTCATCCAGGGGCGACAGCCACCAGCTCATCCTGTCTTATCGGAAATCGCAGATTGGGACCCGTCGGTCATAGCGGAGGAGCAACGACAAGATCCGGATCTAAATTGGATCTTGCAATGGAAGGAGAAATCGACCGAGACGCCCGCCGGAGATGAAGTACGAAGCTGCAGTGCCTTGACCAAGGCGTTGATTAATCAGTGGCCCCAGATAGTCGTAAAAAATGGACTCTTGCACCGTACGTGGCTGGACTCTGAAGGCAAACCTGTCCGCGATCAGTTAATACCGCCAGTTGGACGACGGCTAACTATTATCCGACTGGCACACGAAGGGATGTCTGGCGGACACCTGGGTGTCCGGCGAACCATGGCTCAAGTCCGACAGCGAGCCTACTGGCCGGGCTGGGGAGAACAGGTGTACCAGCAACTGAAGCGATGCGACAACTGCGCCCGATATATCCGAGGGAAGCCACCCAGACAAGGGCAACTACAGGACATGGCCGTCGGAGAACCAATGGAATGTCTCGGCGTCGACATCACAGGACCACACCCAGTGAGTAGTCGAGGGTACCGCTACATAATGACTGTGATTGACCATTACAGCCGTTGGGCGGAGGCATACCCCATCCGAAACCAGGAGTCCGCCACTGTCGCCCGGATGCTGATGGACCAGTGGATTCCGAGGTTCGGTTGTCCAAAGCAGCTCCTGACGGATCAAGGTCCCTGCTTCGAGGCTGCCCTGTTCCGAGACCTATGTCGCCTGATGCAGATTGATAAGATTAGGACGTCTCCTTATAAACCCAGCACGAATGGAATGGTGGAGAGACTACATAGAACCTTGAATTCTATGCTCGGCAAGGTGGTTTCTCAAACTCAGAAAGACTGGGACGTTCATCTACCTTGGATCATGGGAGCGTACAGGGCCAGTCAGCATGAAAGTACGGGATTCACACCGAACAAACTTTTTCTCGGACGCGAGACATGTCTCCCCATCGATCTGGTACTTGGAGACTGCAACCAGAACAATGAACAGCTGTCGGTGGATGATTACGTACAGAAAAGAACGGATGAGATGCGAGATGTGTTCCAGTTGGCGCGAGAATGCATGCAAAAGCAGGCTGTTCGCCGGGCTTTCCGGTATGATCTTCGAGTAAGGAAGCCGGAATTCACAAAAGGACAGTGGGTCTGGTACTACTATCCTCGGAAGCGTGTCCACATCAAGGATAAGTGGGCAAAATGGTTTTCCGGACCTTACAAGATCCTGGAACAAGTGAGTCCGGTCCTGTACCGGATCCAGAAATCGGCCAGATCACAAGCGCTGCTTGTGTACGTCGACAAGCTAAAACCGTATCTGGGTGACCCTCCGTCTGGTTGGACCGAACCCGACCTACAGCCACAGGAGCCGATCGAGTTTCCTGGAACCGAGGACACTACTGACGCCCCTGTGGAATTATCAAGACCTCGCCGTAACATTAAGATGCCGGCCCGGTACTGTGATTAACGACCGCTTAATTTGCGGGGATTATCTGAATGCAGGAACATCTGTAACAATTTTCAGTTTGATTCTGATGGAAATGATTTATTTTTACATGTAATGGTTTTACATGTGGTGGCTACGGTGTAAAAACTGTAATGTTGCATTGCAGGGTGACTGAACTGTGTGTTGTATTGTGTAGATTAATAATTATATTGCATTGCATATTTCACCGATGGACAGTTGTAGTATTGTGCTGTAGACAGTTATACAGACTGTTAATATTGTGTGGCGCCATATAAATTAGTCAGCGCCATATAAATGATTTTCCGACACAAGGTATATATTAGAATGACTACGGTCGCTCAATTTTAATTAGCTGTGATGGTAATAATAATGATAGGCCTGTTTTCCTGATAGGCTGATGTTGAGATATTGTGAGGCAAGAATTACATTAAGCCTAGGTTTTGCTGCATATATATATGGCATGATTAGTGAATTAATTGGTTTAAGAATAATAATAACAGATTCACTCAGTTAAATGTGATGCAGCAGTAGGCCTACATAAGATTTTTAATTAGTCGTGAGCATAGCAGATATATAATAATAAATGATAGAGGCATTAATGATGATTAAAATTGGCGCTATATAAAAATTCTAGAGGCCCTTCGTGTAATATTGTAGCACTCGCAGCGATATAATTACATATATAGTTTGCATTGATAATGTTGAGACATGGGCCTATAATAGGTCCTGTTTTGTTGGAGTGACCTATATATTCTGCTCTGTTCAGCTGTTGCGATTGTAAACTGTACATAGTGCACGGCGCCATATAAATATATTGTAAGCCCAGAGTACACACGATTATAATATTAAATTATAGGCTTAAGGAAAATAATATGTATTAACTACTGCCTTTGCAAATGATATGCCTATTAAGTTTACATTAGATATACAGCGAGTAGGCTTAGACACCTAAGGCATAAGCGATTAGGCTATAATAATTAATTATAGGTAGGCTGTTCAGTGTTGATAAATCGCTGCATTTTATATTATAATTATTCAGCCGTATAATGTTTACATTAATTTGGTTGGTCAGCCTAATGATTGAAATTGAAGGTCTGATTATATTAACGGCTTAAGAATATAATCTCGTGACATAAGCATTAGCGGGACGGTTTATATTGACCTATATGTTTGGCCTTGCGCCGCTGTTGTAACTGCATTAATGCACAAATTGCGAGGCGTCATATAATTAAATTATAGGCTTAAGGTAGGCCTATAAGTGATAATAATATTATACTGTTGATTAACTGCTGAGGGGCCTATATAATTTGTAGATACAGATTTTATTAATAATACATAGCTGTCATGAATGGTATAAATGTGTATAGGCCTATATATATGTTCTTAGTTCAGAAATAATAATAAGCGTTAGCCTAGATTAACTAAAATGGCTAGTATTATATTATTGTGTTTGGCTTATATAGGTCTATTTAAATTAGTATATCGGCCGGAGCCCTACATAAAAATTGTATTAGCTCAGGTTGATTATAAATATATATTCTCTTTTTGTAGGCCTACCGGTTTTAATAATATCTAAGACATAGATGATAATATTATTTAAATATAGGCTTGCTGTAGGTAAATTACCTCACTGTTCAATTACTCCGCCGTGCAATGTTTACATTAATTTAGTAGTTCGGCCTAATGAGATGCACGGCTTAGAATAATAATAATGCGGCCGAAGCCTTAGCCTATTGTTAATAATATTATTATTTATATTAACTGTAGAACTGGTAGCCTATAATTCCGCAGGATGCATTTGAATTCAATATTAATATTATTATTAATCGTTCTGTAAGAGTTTTAATACGGTGCAGGAGTGACCTAACTTTTCAGTTTGCTTATATGGACTAGTGTGTATATAATTATATTGTGTACGCTGTGTACGTATCTATATTTGGACCAGCGTACGTGTCAATGAGTAAAGGCGACCTCTAGTCAGTTGCACGTGTGACTTATAATTGTGTCAGCCTTGGCTAAACGCTTGCTGTTCTCACGTCGCCGTGTATCGATACGGCGGAGGGAGGCAGCGTCGGCGAGAGACGCTTCAAAGGAGCCGGTGACGTGATCATGATTATTTTCCCCACGCGAGCGACTTCGTGTGGGTGGTCCTGTAGACTGTGCATTGGATTACTGATAGAGTGACTGAAGGAAAGAAGGATGACCTAGATACATTATTCATGCTAAGTTAACACATAATATTTTGATTAAAATATAGACGTAAAATAAGAAGACAGCAATGACTGTGGATTAATAATAATGGTATATAGATTCGTGCATAGACTGTATGCTTAATTTTAGCCTTTTAATCATGATGAGCCTCTGATAATTACAGACATAGGCCTATGATAATTAACTTTGATTACGCTATCTCGTGAACGAGATTACAGTGTAACCTTGTACTTTAGTGTAAACTGAACTATATTAAGTCGACCTAATTAACCTGATGTTACTGTAAGTGTTCTGTGCATTGGCTAATGGAGCCTATTAATTTAAATTAATATCGCTGGGACATAGACATGGCACGCATAGAATATAAACTTAGGTTACAGCCTACTATATTGTGCAGGGCTGTTTGTACACATTGCCTGTAGGGCCTATGGCTTAGGCCTAATAAGTCGGTTATTTTATTCTCGGTTACTAAATAGGATTAATGAGGAATGTTATATTAATATCAGGTCTAGGCCTACTGTTAGATGGATATTATGCTGATTTCTCTATGGCAAATTTTAATAGTAATACACGGACAGGCAGTTATAATCATTGGAGTTAGCTGTGGGCTATTATAGGCTATGGTGTTAAAGGCCGTTATTAGGGAATAGAATTGTAATTAGGCGTTAACCGGAGGTTTTGGCGAACTGTTGGGTAAGCTTATATTCTGTAAACGCAGAATTTTACCACAGGATAAGCCTACGAAGACCTAGTGTGTTGAAACGCCGTTATAGGCCTATGGATAGGCTGGTAATAATATTCATGACCTCTGGGGTCAAGATTACACTGCTGTCTGTGATTTAAGTCGGGTTTGCCATAGAATATTCTGCATAGTATTGAACCGATGGAGGCTTGCAATAAAAATGGACCTATATATAAGCTTATAAATGTTTACATTTTCTACGGAACTCGTCGCATCGGCGCTACATAAACGCAGTGACTCTTATTGATATTGAAAAGACAATTTACTCTGAGCTGCGAATCAGTGCAGATTGCTTATTGCTTAACGCTGTTCGATTCCACTGTTATAATTGTGCGTCGCATATTGGTTGATTTATGCATTTAATGTTTGAACTTTTGCTGTAACAGTCGGAACAGACATAAATTGTAGCCTTACTTTACAATTTCAGAGGCTGTTTTACCACTTAAACATCGTCTGAAATAAATCTCTTGGGCGGTGAGAGTGTAGCGTTTGCGTATAACTAGACGCTACGGAATTTTAGTTGCAATATTATATTATATATTCTTGAATTCTGCATGGCATTTTCGGGGTCCAATAATTATATATATATTTAATATTATTATTTTTGAGCTGCATTCGGTGACCTACATAATATTGGTGACCTAGATTTTAATGTTGAGCTCGTGTGTTGCCGACAGGGATGACGTAAGCGGTCGCCATAGCTACCAGGTTATTGATCGCTTCTTGCATACGCTCAGCGAATGGAGGGTCGGCCGAAAAGGAGGAAGAGGAGTCGGCCGATATGACAGGCGCAGCGCCAGAGCAGTACAGATAAACGGATAGGCAGACGGACGGAGCAATACGCCCTGCTGGCCGCTGTCATTGAATGCATGTGTGGTATTTTTCCTTCACGCTGTACGAGGTGACCTGGTCTATTTTTAGCACGGTTGACTCGGTGCAACTCGTGCGTACGTGTCAGAGCAAGAGGAAGAGAGAGAAAGACAGTGAGCTGCAGACAGGCGTTTAGAGGGAGATAGGTGGTCGCAGCTGCATAGGAATTCAGCGCGCTTTATCTGATCACGCGGTACATGCGTGATCACGGCTCGTGCAGTGCCTTCTGCGCATGCGTCGCGTTCCCTTGAGGCGTGGTTATTAACTCAAGAACGCGCAATCGAGGGCAGATTCACGACGGACTCCGACGAGGATAGACGTGTAGCTCTGGAGAGCAAGTTACAAAATCAGAGTTTGATTATTTTAGAAAGATAATAGTTTATTTAAGTCAGCTTGGATTCGTCGTCTGAGTTATTGCGTTGTCGCGTATTTACTTCACGGATCCTGTACGGAAGTTCTAAAACGGCAAGGAGCCGATTGCATTGCGGTTTTGTGTTACGAGCGAATTGTCAGCACTGTGGTTCTGTTTCGCATCTTCGTAAAGGAGTTAAGTCTTTCGTTCGGGTTTTCGATCTTTCTGTCGTTTGGATCGAAACCGCTTGGGTTTTACGGAATTTCTTCTGTCGTCGATCTCTTCTGCGCAATTTGCCTATGGGCGTCAATCTATTATTTAAATATCTTTTCGTGGATTCCCTGTTCTCGACGTGTCAACTCGGCCTTACCGTCCTGTCAGCGTCGATTGTTGCGGATTCCTCTGAGTCACTTATCGTCGACGCACGTCCTGGATTTGACGCTCCATCTGCGCCTTTCCTCGCATAACGTCGGCCTTGTCCTGTGTCTCGAGTAGAAGGTACAGTTTTGCTGGGGTTTTCAATACAAAACTAAATTGATCTTTTGGGTAGAGAAATTAAGATCGGCATCTAAGTGCAAAAATTGGGGATTCATTTTGTCTGCTCCGATTGAAGTCTGTTTGAATTGTGTTGCATATTATTATCAGTTGCTTTAAACTGTAAGCTGTTGGTTAACATTGTGAATAATTATTAAATGTTTCTGATAATAATAAGATCCATTGATTAAACTTTCGGATTTACTTCTTGCTAGCGTTAGGATTTGACATAACCAAAACTTGTATAGCGCCATGGATAGAAGCGGAGCATCAACGCCCTCGCAGCCATCTAGACCACCATCTGCGTTGGAAATAGGCATTTTACTAGAGGCCATACAAACAAATTCTAAGTCCTCCAAAGAAGCCATGACGTCTATGCAGGCAACTATGCAAATGAATGCTAGGTCCACACAAGATGCCATGCAGGCTAATGCTAGAGATACCCAGGAGGCTATCTCTGTCGTACAAAGCAATGTGGAAGAGGCTATCTCTGTCGTACAAAGCAATGTGGAAGAGGCTATCTCTGTCGTACAAAGCAATGTGGAAGAGGCTATTTCTTCTGTCCGAACGGATTTCCAAGCTAACGCTATAAATACACAAGAGGCAATGGCCTCAGTACAAAATAACGTTAGGGAAGCGCTGACTGAAGTCGTCGCACGTATAGAACGTTTAGAAACGACGCCCAGGGCATCTCCGAAGCCGGTTGCAGGTTCGAACCCAGGAGCAATATTTCCCTTTGGTACCACCGCGGATAGACCTTACCACTCCGCCATCGGCCTGGGAAGAGCTTCGGGGGCTAGGCCTAAGGACCTTTCACTTCCGGTTAACTCCGGAATCCTACGCCGGAGTGAAAGACTGGCCAGTAAGGCCCCAGTTTCATACGGAGAGCTAAGAGGTCGAGATACCTGGCCATCCCGAACCCGACGGGATTCGAACCCCGAAGCTACCGCCTCCCTTCCTCCGTCTATATCTCTGAACTACGACCTGCAACCGCACGCGGCCCTCTCACACGTTGGACCGGAAGTGGCGACTCCGGGAGTGTACGCGGGGGTGGGCGTTACACAATTATACTACTTTTTACGTGATGTTCTCACTTTTTTTGGCCCACCCTGTATAATGGTATATATCATAGGCGTAGGGGACATTTCAGCGTTGGGGGGGGGGCAAAAATGAGACTTTTGCCCGAAAATTTTTTTGTCATTCGGCCGAAATCTTAAGAAAAATTCCCGTTACGTTTGCCTGAAAATTCTGACGACCTTTTTTCGGGCAAGAAGACCCGGAAAAAGAAAAAAGTTAAACAAATTTAAAACTTTTTTTATTTTTCCGGGTCTGCTTGCCCGAAAAATCAAACTTGCCCGAAATTTGGGGGGGGGGGGGGCATTTGCCCCTCCTGGACCCCCGTCTCCTACGCCTATGGTATATATTTTGAGGACATTATTTTGGACTGGATAACAGTCCGATAACTAAAACACGTCATCAGCTTTTTTGGCGGACAAGATGGTATCCTTTTCCCGAAATTTCGACCAGATGACTAAAAGAAAAAAAGGTCATCAACTTTTTTGGCCGATACGACAGACAAATTTTCCAGACGCAAGGCCCAGAATTTGTGCCCTCTCCCCGTCCAAAGTTTCTGTATCCGCCCCTGTCTTAGAGAACAGTCTATTCCACTCTACAGCTCGCAGCTTAGGCCTATTTCAGTGACAACTCATAGGTTCCAACTCTAGCTTAGGCCTACTTGACTGAAATTATTATTATTTTATTGAACAGCTAAATAGCCTATAGACTGAATTCGTCGTTGCAAGGGAAGCGGACTTTTCAGCGTGCAGTTGTAACGGTACCGATGCTCAAAATGTGCAGTCCTAAATGGATTTGTGCAGTTGTGTAAGTGCATGGTCCGTGTCAGAATTTCAGCCATGGGAGACTCTGGGTATTTTGGGGTGGGAGGAGACTTTGTTTCGAGGGAGATTTTATATCATGACACAGGCGTCATGTTTGACATATCTGCGGTGTAGCCTATTCTAATAGGATACACATTGTATAGGCTATACAATGTGTATAGAAAATATAAAAAAATATAAAAAATATGATCATAACGGAGGCTCCGTTATGGTCATAATTATTTTTTATTTTGTTGCCGTTTGTCGCCGCCTAGTTTGCTGACTGCGAATTAATTAAGCAGTAGTAGAGATTTCCCGCTTTTTGCATGTGGAGACGTTGAGCCACATTATGGGCTGGGGCTTATCACCTATAGCCTCCCGGGCGCCGCCACTGATAATGTTCAGAGTTGAAATGGCGAGGGGTGAGGAGAAGAGGACGAATCAGGATAGCATTTGTGAAAAAGCAATGTTTTCAGTTTTGAGTGAAAGAATTGACGTAGGCCCTCTTCTTCTTCTTCTGGTTCTCTGCCCCTAGGCAGGTTCGGCTGTCCAATGTCGCCACTCTTCCCTCCGCTGGGCCTTCTCCTTTAGTTTTTACATTTTACTCTGGATTCGTAGAGGGGTGATCTCCCGTTGCCTTCCCCTCGGTGTTTTTAACGAGACATCATCTCCCTGCGTTGCCGAGTTCCGTCATCCGTCCTTCAGGATCTTCTCCTCTGGATTCTCGCATATACCGGCGAGAACTCGGTCGCCCACCACGCACTTCGTTTTCGACAGGTGGGACCACGTGTAGGTGGCGTGGTGGACTTTTGAGCAGCAGAGGCTATATGAGACGCTTGCTTACCCCATTTCCCCCCTATGTAAGCGGTATATAAGGCCTGTGCATGGGCGAATCAGATATTGGTACCAAAACTGGGGAAATTGTTCCAAATAGGCGGAACAGCTATCCACGGGGGATTGGCAAATTTAAGTGATGATGTGATGTAAAGGCCGACCAGAGCCAGGGTGAAACTGCCAGCACGCAAGGATACATCTATCCTCTATACATCTATCCGTGACCGTTGGAGGGGAGTCGAGCGCCAGGGAATGGGCCGGTCTCCCTGTCGTGGGTTTTGTGAGCGCTGAGAAGTTCTCTAAAATTTACTTTACATACATTGCACTAAAGCTCTAGGTCTATATCCCGATAACGGACACTAGAATAATACTTATGCCCCAACGAAATGTTCCAGCAGTGATCATCTAATTGTTGACTTTTTGTATATCCTACAGCTTTGAAAGTGTGTGTGTGTGTGTGTGTGTGTGTTTGTGTGTGTGTTTGGGCGTGTGTGAGTGTGAGTGTGTCTGTGTGTGTGAGACAGGATTTGGAAGTCAGAAGGTAAGACGTAAGGGCGTGCATATGCGCAAGATGCACAGAAAAAGCTTAACTGTAAAATAAAATAATAAATAAAAAGAACAAAAAATACCAGATTGGACTGACGGTTTCTTTCTATCGCTCTGGAGGTGGCAGCGTTAAGTTATGAAACACCATGCTAACAATCCCACATGGATCTTAATGGGACCCATATTTCCACATGGGACCCATCGAAAACCCGTGTAGATGCAGGCAGGGCGGGTCAACGACCTTTGTCATTGTCATAACTATTGAAATCCGGCCCATACAGTCAGTGTTCCTTGGGCTGACAGGGCGAGCATTAGTGCCCCTAGTACCACTAGTTGGCACCTCTGGACGCCACTATGAACCCAAAGAATATGTCCGTTAGGGAATGCGGGTGCATTACGTCATCTGAAGAGGGCGGCCCCCAATGTGTCGCACTCCCCCGCCCATCCCAATTACTTGCGGCAAGATCTTGCCCATCTAGACCAACAACCGGAATATTCTCCGGCGGAATTTGCGCGCCCATCTACTCCTGCACCCGCATTAGATATAATATCATTTTATGTGTATAGGCCCTAAGCATAGTGAGATGATTACAGATTAATAGAGAAAATAATTTTTTGAAAACTGCAACTGCATGCACAAGACAAACTCTCGTTAAATTTAACTGAGTGAAACATTTTCGCTAAGTGGCTCTTATTTATTTTGTCATCGGCAGCTTTAGGCTGTTCCCCTTCATCTGATTGGCTGAAAATATTAGGCCGAGGCTATGGGACACTCAATAATGCTAAAAACTATAAATATAGTGTGGCCAATAGGCTAGGGAAATTGCTAAATCCTCGGCTCATTAGCGAGCGCTGCGTCAAGTCAAACGGGTCGTAAAAAGACAACGCATAAAGTAAAAAGTATATGCGCTTGCCAGAATAATAATTATTATGTGAGCGGGCAAGAGAGATACTGAGAGACCGACGGAGTCTGCACTACATAGGCCTACGCCATGATCGGTTTGACCTCTTTGTTCCCCGCGTCAGGACAATCATGGCTCAATCCAGATCATTTGCCTATATATGTCCCCTCCTGTGGAATGGACTTCCACCTTCGCTCTGGTGGTCTTTCCTCATCTTTCTCTCGCCTCAAAAATCAAAACTTGCCTTTTTTCGAGGTTGCACGCACTGAGAGCGCGGGAAAGGCTCTGAAAGGCTTTTGCTGCGAGAAGCGCTTTAGGCCCTATAAATGATCAGATACAGTGGGTTGTGTTTAGGCTAAGATTAAGATTTCAGGCGGTCTTTAGTTTAAAATGAAGATCTCGAGATGCGACGCAAGATGGATTTTGACATAGCCTACATGTAGGTAAAGACGAAAAAGCATGCAACCGACGACCCTTAATGCAATATGTAGGCATAAGCGAGCGTTGTTGTCTATGACAATCCTTAGGCTAACTCTGAATAAACGCATTATTTTGATAAATAGGGGGAAAGAGAATCTGAACTTTATGCCCGGAGGCATAGATTTTCTTGACGAATTAGACTTTATTACTTGACGGTCGAATGCGTGCCTTAATGGCTTAAGAAATGGATATGTTTTCATTTATATGGCCATAATGGCTTGATGGTATAGGCCTATTATATCCTATATTTATGATAAGTGACAGAATAGAAATTGTTAGATACATATAGTGTCTGTTCTTTCAGAACTCACAATATAACGTCACAAACGTCTCTATAGGCCTAGGCAGCGAAAACGTCAAAATAATAATTATACGATGCCATAGGCCTACTATTAAATCGATTATCGTACTGTACTTCAGAAAGTTTACATCATCGACAAATAAGGAGACTTTAATAGCGCAACATTTAATTATTTAACTGTAGCATAGGCCTAATGCCCATGCACAGTTCATTCATTCATTCATTCATTCATTCATTCATTCATTCATTCATTCATTCACTCACTCATTCATTCATTCATTCATTCATTCGTTCGTTCATTCATTCATTCATTCATTCATTCATTCATTCATTCATTCATTCATTCATTCATTCATTCATTCATTCATGTAGGCATATAAACGATTGTTAATATTAATACACGAGATATAAACGAATGAATGGTTTGTCCACTTTAGCCTATGCTACTGATTTTGTGATTTTGGGTGAAACTCAAGCATGATAAAATTATTACCGTTATTGCATGACAAAATACTAGGCTATATTAATTTTTGGACATGCCACTTACCGAAAAAGGAGGTTCTAGCTATAATTAATTATTGTACATTTGTCCAACGTGAGGCGAATCACTTTGAGGCGGTTAAAAATTAATTTTCTTGACCAATCGGCTCCATAGTTAGGCTATAAGCGGAATAAGCCTAGACTAGGCCTTCTTGCCGTCGTGTTTATATGGAGCCAGTGATCATAATAAGCCTATACGCATGGGCGCCCGCAGAAATTTTTGCAGGAGGGGGCAAAACACGATGGCCAACGTTAAAAAAAATTTGCATAAGGACAACAAATGCAAAGCGAGAAGTTAAGAACATGCATAGGTATTTTTCACAGAGGTTTCTTGATGTAAATTTTTCAGTTTCATTTAAAAAAAATTTAAATATGAATTGCTTCTTTTTGCAAGAAAATTTGTTTAAAAAATCGAAAAGTATTAGTTAAAAGTAGGTTTTTTAATTCTCTAATATGAAGAAATGTGTTATAAACCCCAAAAGTAGTAGTGAAAAAATAGGTTTCAATTTTACAAGGGGGGGGGCAAGTGCCCCCCTTGCCCCTATGTGCGGGCGCCCATGCCTATACGCCCTATAGTCTACCATTCACCTCGCTAATACCATTCTCACACTAGCTGTAGGCATATATAAAAATTATCAAATAGGCTAAACAGAGCTGTTAGGCCTAGACTATCAGTTTCTTTTTAAGGTACCGTAATATAGGCTTATTATTTCACCAATGTAAGTTTTTGAGGAATTGTAGCCATAAACTAATATCGTGGATAGAATATTATTGCGTTTGAGCGGTAGGCCTATTATAGAAGCTCAAACGCTTATCTGTAGTCATAGTCACCCTCATTATAGTTAGACTTTTACTGGCAATTGACTGGCTGATTAATTTATTATTTTTGTTTAGTGATCGCAAAGAGCATACAGTACACATAGGAAAAACCTTTCAAGTTAAAAGGTCTTCTAATGTTGACCGACTGATATAGCCTAAGCGCTGTCGAAAAACTTGAAAGTTAAACGGAGAAACCTATAGGCCTAATTGCGTGCGGCTTAAGCTTATGCTTATATAGTATTTTTTCTTTCTGTTATACAAGCCAACTTTGCCTTATGCCGCAGTTTATTGAAAATAGGCCTACTTAGACTTAAAAGCGGTAAGAGAAGCTACTCATAAGCCTACTTATATATTTACTATTGACAGTAGAACGGGAAAGTGGAACTATGGTTAGCTTATACATGTAGAGTAAAAGTATCTTGATCGACTGGTAAGGAGCGCGCATACATGTATTATGCTCCCGAATGCAGAGGGGATACTGCTTTGAAGTTTCACGCCGAAGCGCTGAACAATTGTGAGTGAAGGACTTGCCCAAGGTCCTAACGCGGCAAGGTGGATTCGAACCTCGAACCTTCCGACTCCAAGACAACGACGCCACCACTACACCACCGCGCCCCACGATATTTATATTATATAATATACATAGGCCTATTATATGTTTGTATGTGCACTTGTTATAGCTCCCCTTCAAGAACTACTCAAAAGCACTCCCGACTACAGCGCGCACACTGAATCGGAATTTCACGCCGAAGCGCTGAGCAAATGCAAGTGAAGGACTTGCCCAAGGTACTATACAAGGCGGCTCGAGATGGATTCGAACCTGCAACTCTCTGGCTGCAAGGCAACGAACATACCCACATGAGCGGAGTTTGGTTTCCGTTTTTGGGTCTGACTAACCCCGAGTCTGGGCCTTCTGGAGGGCTAACCCCGAGAAAGGGTTCCATTTTCATGGTGAAAAGTTTCATCTGGGCCTTCTTGGGGAGGGGGCGTAGCCCCCTAGCCCATGATAAACTCCGCCCATGCATACCCACCACGCCCCACAAAATGCACATTGCATATGCACATACGTGCATACACACATAGGCGTAACTTTCTATTGTGACGGTGGTGTCCAGTCACCACCACTTTTGAAAGTGGTCGTGACAGTCACTACCACTTTTTGGACCTGAAAAAAATATTTTTTACATGTGAAAGCATTTGGCTGTCTACCGTATAGCCTATAGGGTCATAATATAGGCTATTCCTACTTATTATTAACGCAATGGCGGTAATGCTTATAGAGGTATCCGCAGTGTGTGCGATTTTCACACGACCTTACTCAAGGCTGTAGGTTTTGAGGATGGCAGGGAGGGAATTCCATCCCACTCTCTGAACAATAACGCTACAGTTGGTCGTTGACAGATAAATTTTCTGTGATGCCGGAGTATAGGCCTACGGATGACTTGATGAGGAATTTAACGCGCGTTATATTACCCTATTAAGTGTGGTCGATCAAAGAGATTAGACAGCGAACATCTAATTAATCTTCAATAGCCTACAGCTGTGTCTGTGACATAATTATACAGATCATAATATAGCCTATAGCATTCTGTGTGGTCTTTCTCAGATAGGGAGGAGACAAAAAGACCACATTAGTTCATCTCAGGTCCGTTAATTTATAGTTTAGATTTACAGTTTTTATAAAAGGTCTAAATAAGCTAATTATCAAATTCACATGGAAAATGAATGCTATCAGGATGGGTAGAGATAATTATGTTACGTTGCACTCACTTGAAATTGACCCGTATACGGCTATTTTTTTGTTAGGATTATATGAGTTATAGGCGTAGGAGACGGGGGTCCAGGGGGGGCAAATGCCCCCCCAAATTTCGGGCAAGTCTGATTTTTCGGGCAAGCAGACTCGGAAAAATAAAAAAGTTTTAGAAAATTTTTACTTTTCTTATTTTTCCGGGTCTTCTTGCCCGAAAAATCAGACTTGCCCGAACAAAAATGGAGATTTTGCCCGAATGACTAAAAAAGGTCGTCAGAATTTTCGGGCAAACGTAACGGAAATTTTTCTTAAGATTTCTGCCGGACGAAAAAAAATTTTCGGGCAAAAGTCTCATTTTTGCCCCCCCAACGTTGAAATGTCCCCTACGCCTATGATATGAGTCAATGGAAGCTTGCTCACATTGACTAAATTTGTAATGATAATCTACTCTATAGTCACTCATTTTGGTATTGTCAACTGGAATATGATCTATTATACTCTACTGGATATGATTAGAACCAGATTTGTTGTTTGCCCCAATGCTCCACATGCGTTGTCCCAATGCAGGCCGCTATGGCTTGAATTGGAACACATATTTTCACAAATAAAAATTCTACATTTTTGTGTTTAGTCTTATGATAATATTGCAATAAAACCATTTTCGATTCATGAAACGTTGCTGCTTCGGACTATATCAACAATATTATAGCCTACATGTACTACAACTAACACAGATTGTATGTCATAAAGTGTAAAATTTGTCCCAATGCTGGACATTCTCCCCTAGTTAGGTCTATTAGCTAAAGTCTGCTAAACAAAATATAAACATGTAGCCTATACTCTTCGACTTTGCGGGTCAACTAAGGTGTCAGACATGGCCTGATATATATTAAATTCGCGTTTGGGGAAGGGACAGAGGAAGACCAGAGGAGAGAAAAAGAAGAGTAGTGAGCATAGGAAAAGTCACCACCACTTTCTTGGGGAAAGTTACGCCCATGCATACACACAATATATATCTAAGTAGCCAGAGACAGATAGAGACGGATATAGAGACGGATATAGAGATAGGCTATAGATCATATTAATAGACAGCGACAAAAGAGTCAGGCAGACAGAAATAAAGACATGCAGACAGGCAAAGAAAAGAGGTACGGCAAGACACCTCGAGTCCTTTTTTTGTTTGTATGTGCACTTGTTATAGCGTCCCTTCATGCACGCTCTTTCTACTCAGATACGCTCCCGAATGCAGAGAGGACACTGCATCGGAGTTTCAATAAATAGGGCCTCTTCACACGCATATATGCTGTTACCGGTATCCACAGAACAGTGTGGGAATATATATCGTTGATGTATACATGCAATGCCTGAATTCATCTATAGTAGGCCTATAGATATGCACATAGGCGTAGGGGACATTTCAGCGTTGGGGGGGAAAAAATTAGATTTTTGCCCGAATTTTTTTTTGTCATCCGGCCGAAATCTTAAGAAAAAATTTCGTTACGTTTGCCCGAAAATTCTGACGACCTTTTTTAGTCATCCGGCCGAAATCTTCTGAAATTTCGGGTTTCTTTTTGCCCCAAAGGTCTGGCGACCATTTTTTGTTCGGGCAAATCTGATTTTTTGGGCAAGAAGAACCGAAAAAATAGAAAAAGTGAACAAAATTTAAAACTTTTTTATTTTTTCTGGTCTGCTTGCCCGAAAAATCAGACTTGCCCGAAATTTGGGGGGGCATTTGCCCCCCTGGACCCCCGTCTCCTACGCCTATGGATATGCAATTATGCATAGAAATATAAATGCGCGGACGATGCGTGGTATACAACGGTACCGTTGACGATGCGTGGTACATGTATACGACGGTTGGGCGAAGGCTGCCGCTATATATACAGGACTGATATCACCAGGTTTAAAGACGTCTTGACGCCGGATGCGCTTGCTTTTTGAGACATTCGTCTGACATCCGGTTGTCCTAACCATCTCTCGGTTTTCAGGAGAAAGACGTAGGCCTACACGGTTGTTCGGCGCTCATATTCATCAGCCGGCTGACAGTCAGTCAGACCTAGTCTCTCGATAGTCGCGAGAGATATTGTCAGTGTATCGGTAAGAGCTATTAAAGCAAATCTCCTGTTCTTATCTCTAGATTCTTTTGCGTCTTTTAGAATGTATTTATAATTTACTTAAGCTGGAATAAGCTTAGACTTTGTAGGACTGTATTTTGATGTTTAAATTCTGCAAAGACAGTTGAGTAGCTGCATACAATGTCGACAAGGTGTGTGCGCACACCGTCGCATTCTGCAGCACCGTAAGCTTTTCATTTGCATTTACAAAGTGCTAGGCCTACTAGCATTTCTCTTTGACTGATTTCTAAATTGTAAATTCAAGTCCTAAACCTGGACAAAAGAGAATGTCGACGTTTTGATTTCCGCTATCACACAGTGCTGTTTCACTGAGACTATAGACTTTATATAGGCCTATTGCTAATTACTTTTACATGCTAAACAAACAGACGCGGTTTTAAACGAAATTGGAATGTAAAATTTCTTTAATTATAAAGTGATGAAACGTTAAGCAATAGAACAATAGATCTATTGAATTTCTATTTAAAAAAAACAGCCAGTGACGGTGGAAATGGAATTGAAGAGTTTTGCGTAAAAGGCGTCTATACTCTATGTAGTTGTTTATCAGACCAGCCAATAGCTTAAATAGCTTTAAATTAATAGGCCTATCTTAACACTGTATTTCTCAGTTGCTCATTCAAAGGATTTGAGACGACTGGTCAAACCAGGAATTTTTCAGTGTGCAGTTCTACACAATTAAAGTACAGTTCTAAATGAATTTGTGTAGCTACATAGCCTACATGTAAAAGCATGCAGGCCTTTATTTAGGCCTATGTGCAGTTAGGGATAATATTGTAGAATGTCCTCCGTATATATTGAATAATCTACCATGCATGGAGTGTGGAAGGAAGAGAAGGGGACTGTGCAGTTGTAACAATTCCAGGAAGCTCTCTGTGGTCAACTCAGCATAGGCTAGGATACTGCATATATGCCTAATCCGCCTAACGGACGTTGGCCATCAGATGATGATGAGCTCATCAGATGACGAGAATAATCTTGGACTAGTTGATCGTGCAAGCTAAGTCAACCGATGTAGAAAAATCTCAATTTCTAAACTTGAAGATATACAGTAATAGTCGACCTTCGACCTTGTGAGATGTAAAATCTCGTTTTGAGAACGTGTGCCGGAGGCGGAAGGAACTGCCGACTGTAGTATATAGGCATTAGCGGCGTGCGATACAATATTTAAATTCTAGCATTTTGCAATATTCTTATAATAACCGTGGTGTTTGCTACATCAAGAAGTAGCAACGGCAACTTCAGGGCGTAGTCTGTACCTATCTTTTCGGCCATGAAATTCTTCAATTTTTTACGCTCAAGATAGACTGACTGCAACCTGAAGGTATTAGCATACCCTGGGCATATAATGGTTTAATTATATTCATAATGATATATGACGATCAATGTTGGTGGCAAGTGTTTAATTTAGTCCCCCCTGCATTGGGGAGGTGAAAATTCAGGTTTCTTGGGAGTGGGAAGGACGGAAACGCTGAGGTGGACGGACGGCAGTGCGACATCCTTTGATCGAACATTTTCCCGGCCATCTTTATTTTTTCTTATGACTTATGTGGGCCTATAGGGATGTGAGACGACAGCTCTGAAAATTTTCTGGGGAATGTCATTCCTGGGGTATTCTCACTGGGAAATACCTAGATTAAACAATGGTTGGTGTGGGGGATATATAAATTTTCAAGGGGCCAACATTTGGCCCTCTTGGATCTGCCCCTGGTTTGTGGCATTGTTGATCGCTTCAAAACAAGGAACAATCAACGACTAGAGTTAGCTCTCTTGAACCAGAGAAACTAATAAGACTCAACTGATGACTTCTAAATGTAGAAAAGCAGTCGTTGTTAATTGCTTTGGTTTTTTCACATAGCCTAGTAGCCCGTGCACAACCTATAATTGTAATAAGTATAATCTGCTTCAGAATAATGCGTTTTATTTGGGCAGCCAGGTTGTACACCGAGAAAGTTGATTCCACGTACGTTTGTCTAAAATCCGATTCATTCATATCACCAACTGCATCACACACAATAGCTGCTATTTGCAACAGAGGAAGCCAAGGAAACACCGGTTTTGAAGTAAATTTGTCCACAGGGACTACCAGGGAACCATTGTCGAATGCCATGCAGAGTATAGTATTATACAGACCCCGTAAGCGGATTGCTTACAGAGTATGTGCGTATTAGCCTACTTACAAGGATGTGTGTGTTTGTGTGTGTGTGTGTGTGTGTGTGTATGCGTGCGTGCGCGCGTTCTTGTAAACACTCACTTTTTCGTTCCTCGTGCCCTTGAGCATAGGCGGAGACCTGGGCTGAGGATTGGGGGGGGGGACTGACCGGGTGGCTGAAGGAAAGACGCGAGATTTTTGGACGGACGAAAATTTTCCGCGCCCCTTTCTTCAAGAAAATTTTCTACTTCCGTCGCCAAAAAAGTTGATGACCTTTTTCTTTTAGTCATTTCGCCCAAAAAAAGTTCAAAAGTAAAAAAAATCTATTTTCGCCGCCAAAAAGTTGATGACCTTTTTTGTTTTTTGTCATTTGCCCCAAAAAGTAAAAATAAAAATAAAGAAAAAAAATCTATTTTCACCGTGAAAATTTTTCCCCACCCGCCGTGAACGTCTTGATGCTCAACTTTGGGGGGACCAATCCATGGGCCATCCCCAACACCTTTTGGGGGACCGTCCCCCTGTCTCCCCCCCCTAGGTCTCCGCCCATGCCTTGAGACTTTAGGTCCCATTTGCACTATTGGCCTCGACTTTTTGTCTGATTTAAGCCGCATCATAACATAGTCTTCCGGTGATCTGAGAGAGTCCTGTTTTTTGCTGCAATGCCTCTCTATTACTGTCCAACGTTTCAACTCCAACTTTAGCTGAGCCAGATCCAGAGGAGATCTAATAATGGCACTTTTATCATCATTTAGAACAATGACTAACGCTTCTCTTGTTTATCGTGCTTCATGTATCTGATGTTGTTTGTTGAAGATATTAAAAGGAATAATAATAATAATAATAATAATAATAATAATAATAATAATAATAATAATAATAATAATAATAATAATAGCCAGTGGCGGCGCCAGGATTTCAGGTTTGGGGGGGGCTGAAGCCCTAAGCCCAACTAAATTTTTTTTTACGAAGCGCCGAAGGCGCCAAGTTGCGAGTGCCGAAGGCACGAAGCCCATACCGACTAGGGGTCTGGGGGAGCGTCGTAAGCTCCCCCAGCGGGGTCTGGGGCGGAGCCCCAGCCGCCAACGCATTTTTGGCTCTGTTGACCTCAACTGGAACCATTTTTATGCACTTTTTGCCAGCTATTTAAGTAGGAAAAAATCATGAAAACTTAAATAAGAAGTCGTTTTACAGAGTCGCAGACTACCAGTATAAGAATGTCAAAATACTATATTGTAAAAGAAATGGGCTTAGAAATTAAAAATGGGCTGAATCTTTAGGCTACTATAATCACAAAAAGTTAAAAGTTTAAGCATATAGCCTAACAAGTTTATAAGTATACTGTCATGTGGGTAGGCCTATACTGTATACATATGAAAACCCTAGGGGGCATGTCATAATGTAGTGGGATTTCCTCATTTTTTAAACTTATTCTGTGAAGGCTTAACCTATACTTTTTGTGTAATTTGCAAACATTGCTTAGTCATTCATTCATTCATTTCAATAATTTATATAGCGCCCCTTCAAGAAATCCACTCAGAAGAGCTCCCGGTCCAACCACGGTGAAACAAAAAAGTTTTAAGGAGCTTGTAGAACACTGACAAGTCAACCCTAGGTAGCAATTGAGCGCATCTGCATAGGGAGACTATTCCAGACAGAAGGACCTACAACTGAGAAAGCACGACGCTGGCAAGTTGATGTTTCAACACGTGGGACCAAAAGCTTACCGCTAGACTGCTAGAGGCAGAGCGAAGGGCTTTGCGAGCCAGGACAGCAGACTCATTCCTCTGCTAGTGTTGAGCCACTAGCAGAGAGATGAGTTTTGAGGGAGGAGATATGCTCCTCCCCATTATCGAAATGTTTCTTTATTTCCACGCTGCAATGGTAGCATGTTTGACTGTCATTATAGCGAAAATACTCATCAGTTCAGTGCTGATACGACTTCACAAGTGTCTCCTCCAATTGCTTAAATCTGTCAAATTTCTTAACAGTATTATACTGTTATGGTTTTATTTTGAACTGTCATCGCAGCAGAATCTCTCATAATTTTCATTGCTGAAAGAATGGTTTAGGAGTTCAATAAATACCCCTCCCCATTTTATTTAAATACCTCATTATCTTAGTGCTGATAGTCGTGGTTTGTGACTTCAGAAAGTGCCCCTCCTGTTTTTTAAATTTTTAAATCTCCACACAGATGAATATTTCTGAAATAGTTCGTGTGCCCTGCAGAGTCAAATGGTTGGTCCATGACAAGGTATAGTTGAATGTTTCAATATTGTCATCTGCTCAGAGATATTTGGACGAAATCCTTAAGGGGCCGCTCTTGCCCCACCCTCCTCTACATGTAGAAATTTATAATGATGTATCTGAAATATTTATGGAATATTTGGGTTGGCCTACACTTAAGCATCTCCGAGGCTCCGTCCCGAAACCACAAACAGGTCCGGCATTAGGGAAAGGCGAACGAGTCTACAGCCGCCGTGGGCCCTGCGCTTTCAGGTCCTCGCGCTACTCACCTTAATTTTTACTGTGATGATATTGGCAGCTTTAAACGCTTGGCAGCATTAATTAATAGCCTATACTGAGGTCATTTTGCCAAATGAAAGTGATTTGGTGCGTTGGAAAAGATTCCGAAAGAGCTAGTCTGCAAATAAAGTGAGTCACAACTACTAGTGTACATGCAGGCTAGGTCCGGACTGAAAGTGAGACGGGTCTGTCAGGGTCTGCGACCCGGCATTGATATTCGTGACCTGCTGGTGCCGGGTATCAGTCGGGAAACAAGTTTAACAATTTTGGGAAAACAACTAAAAAAACCAGGTCGTCAGATAGGCTACAATAAATAGGTAAAAATGGTATGATTTTGAAATTTTATGAGCAAATGACTAAAAAATAATTCGTCAGGTACTAAAAATGGGTGAAATTTGTATAATTTTGGGCGAATGACCAAAAAAGATTGTCAGAAAATTTTCGGCTCAAAGGCTTCGGTTCGTCCGCCACAGTCAGAGACGGCAACTTTCCCAAATCACTTTCAGCCTGCGCTATGCCTACCGTTAGAATTCGAGTTTTCTAGAATATTAAAGCCTATGGTATAAGCTTACAGTGCCTTATTGGCAGGAAATCAACTTCGCAAATGCTATGCTTGAGAACCCTTTTCAGAGAATCGCTTGCTGCATTGGGCCCTGTACCCCCTAAGTGCGGGCTTGACTACAAATTCGTGGAACGTCCCCATGGCATTTCCCCCAAGTCTCCCCATGAGTGCTGCTGCTAATTGAAACCCCATTTCGTATGTGATTGTATAGGACTAGCTGGGGGCTGAAATTCCGAACTGGCGGGAAGAAGGGGCTGAGGTCCGGACCGGTCTGTAGGAGTAAAGGGGCTAGAATTTCGAACTGGCGGGAGAAAGGGGGCTGAGGTCCGGACCGGTCTGGAGGATGGAAGGGGCTGAAAGTCAGAACTGGCGAGATGAAGGAGCTGAGGTCCGGACCGGTCTGCAGGAGTGAAGGGGTTGAAAGTTAGAACTGGCGAAATGAAGGGGGTTGAGGTCCAGACCGGTCTGAAGAATGGAAGGGGCTGAAAGTCCGAACTGGCGAGATGAAGGGGCTGAGGTCCGGACCGGTCTGCAGGATGGAAGGGGCTGGAAGTCCGAACTGGCGAGATGGAGGGGCTGAGATCCGGACCGGTCTGGAGGAGTGAAGGGGCTAGAAGTCCGAACTAGCGGGAGGAAGGGGGCTGAGGTCCGGATTGTTCTGAATCCGGGCTGGAGGGGAAGGCTGGATCCACCGGGACAATTTTGAATTTCGCCACAATAACATAGTTGATTTCGGTGCCGTTGGTCGTTGTCTAGTTTCCTTATTGCGAAGAAAGCGTTATAGACATTTTCAGCTTTTTCGTTTGGGGGGGCTGAGCCACGTTTAGGGGGGGCTTAGCCCCCCTAGCCCCCCCTGCCGCCGCCACTGCTAATAGCGACGACAGCCATAGCGATGACGTTGATAATAATAATAATATAATCTAAAGCAGGGGTCTCAAACTCAAGTCAGCACGTGGGCCACATTTGGAAATTCACAGAAGCTCGCGGGCCGCAACATAAAAATAATTATAGGCCTATAATTTGCGACGTGAAATTAATCATCGTAGCATAGCTTACAATCATGGGCGGAGTTTGGTTTCCGTTCTTGGGGGGGCTAACCCAGAGTAAGGGCCTTTTTGGGAGGGCTAACCCAGAAAAAGGATACCATTTTCATGGTAAAAAAGTTGAATTTGGGCCTTCTTGGAGGGGCTTAGCTCCCCCTAGCCCCTGATAAACTCCGCCCAGGCTTACAATGCTGCAATAATGATAGGCATAGGCCTACAACCCTGTCAAATTTACATGATATTAGATTTTCAGAAGTCTATAGGCTTAGTTATAGTCTATAATTATGGTGCCATATAGACAAATTGAGCCACAATAATATGAAATAGGCCAGGCCTACATCAATAACACGTTTAGTAATGCTTAAAAGTAAACTTGTAGCTAAACTTGAAGGTATTTTATTGTGAGTTGTCTGAGAGGCAATGCTTAAGTACGGTTTTGGTTAGCGCTATTCGTCTGACAACGTTTCCCAATTATAAGAGCATCATTGTTTAGTTTTGTCTTCTGAGATGCTATCAATCATCCCATACAGTTTTAAAAATTTCACCAATAACTCAAAGGCGTGACCTTCTTTCAGACTTAGGCCTATTATTCTTTAATAATGACAAAAACTGCTCACATAATTATGTAGGCATCGTTGCTACCAAACACGCCATTATGCTTGTTGCAGCCATGTGCAGCTTTGGGAATTAAATAAAATTTATCTTGTACGTGGTCGAGGGTGAAGAATGCTGGAAGCACAACTTTCTGCTTCAGCATGGTATCGCGTCGAAGGTCAAATAAATAATGCCATCTGCTGTTGCAGATTCAATGTCCACAGCAGAAAGTAGTAGAAACAGTTTGAACCTTGGTTCACTTCACAAAAGAACTACAAAATCTTGTTTTAACCGAATTCTCACTTTTAAAATTCCCCAAACCAGATGTCTTTCGCGGGCCGCATTAATCGGGTCCGCGGGCCGCATGCGGCCCGCGGGCCACGTGTTTGAGACCTCTGATCTAAGGCTTGTTTAACGAGACAGTTGTGCCTTGTGACCTTTGTCACAATACGGTAGTTATAAGCTGATTAAAGATGAAAACGATTTCGAGCCGAATCCATTTCTCCATTCTATCGCCCTTGAAACTTAAAATCGAAAGTAATTATCTTCGTGTGTTAATAATTTAATTCAAGTTCTGCAAGCCATCATAGGCCTATTTGCTAACAGTGTCGTCATCGAAGTCCATTGTAGGCTACAATTGGCGGGGCATGCATGCACGCTTGACACATTTATCGAGGGTTGCATGGTGTGTTTCCTTTCGGGTTAACTTCTGTCATAATCATCTTTGTTAATTCAAACTGACAAGAACACTGCCTGATTACAACTGAGCGGCCCTAGAGTGAATGGACGGTTATTACAGGTTATTACGGAAGTCGAATTCAACTTACAGATAGGCTATTCAAGGCAAGGTGTTTATATAATCCTATTGCTCAGTTTTCCAACGCCATCAGATTCTGTTGAGTGAAAGACTGAATTGACCTTTGGGAGGTAGGTCTATAATAGTCAGAATCGACCCCGACTTCTACTGATCTTCAGCTCTTCTTCGTGTCATTATACTCTACAATGTCTACATGTATGTTCCCTCTTCATGCAAGACGATGAATATGCTCCAGGTGATGTTAGGGATGGTTCATAGTTCATAATTATTTTGATTTTCAAAATAATTATGATATTAAGTACCGTAACCTGGTAACCAATTACCTTTTCTAATCTAGGGCCTATAATAATGTAATCATGTGCTACAGCAGCTACATGGCGTGTCAAGAACGTATGCGAAGGCTGGTGGATGTCGAGGAGAGTGACAAAGCAACGTGGCTTAAGCTTGTATCTGATTATCGCATAATGATGATATCTTAATTTTAGCTAGTTAGTTAGATAGTTGTCCAGTTTGGAAAAGTAAATACAATACTATGCGATCTACAGTATTGGTCTAGGGTATACGCTTATTAATTTTCTAGCAGGCCTACATTTGGGCTTATAGGCCATACCTCGAGTAAGCTTATTTCGTTTTGCGAGAAAAATAGTCAAGCAGGCCAAATTCACCACATACGACGGGTAAACTCGTCAAAAATGCATTTCATAACCCTGCAATATATTGTTCCTATACCAAAGTTGATTTATTGAGATTTTGCTTTATCACTCAGCCAATTTTAATTTGTTAAAAAAAAGAAAATTCGCCGAAATTACCCAGGCTTTCCCTATATGCACCCGGCTTTCCTATAGCCTGTGTGGTAAACTTCTATCTACGCCATTGTGCATGCAAGATATGTCATAAAACAGGTGCGCACATCATCCGTTGAAGATAATGCATTATTTATAGATGCAAAAGAGTCGGTGAGTGTTTATCGCAGACAAATTCTACCTTATACTGCCCTGCATGAATCGTCATCCTAAGCTCGAAAAATGATAAAGAACGGCTTACTGATTAGTGCGTGGGATCGTATAAGCCTTTGCGTTTTATAACAGTTTACTTACCTATATGTATATATATATATATATATAATTTATATACTCATATATAAGTAAGTCCATGATATACTTATACACTACACCGTGAGGCATAAAAAAAGAAACCCCTAGAAAAATCGTTATTATTTTAACAATATTCAAACAATGTCAATGAAATTCAGGAAAGTTATAGCTAAATAGCACGCAATGTAAATGCATTTACAGTTTTTACTCTAACTGTCCACCTTTAGCTTCTACGCATGCGCGAAGTCGCTGCACCATCCACGCACCGCCGAGTCAATAATTCGCTGGTCAAGATCGTTCCAAACTTGCATGATTTGCAAAGCGAATGATTTAGGCTGAGGAACCAAGATTTTACTACATCAGGGGCCGTATTCACGACGATATCTTAACTAATCGCAACGTAGCGCTAAGTCGGCAGGTGAGCAAAGATATCGTCGTGAATACAGCCCCATACGTGGCACATTGTGGCGACATCTACGGAATATAGGCCTACAAAAGACCCTACATTGAAAGCTATTCGCGAGCGTCGCGTTGTTCTCGAGTTAGAGATAGCTATAGCAGCCTTCAAACGCATCTGAGCGTCAGCTATGGTGGGCCTACTAATTATGGTTAATTATATTTTCCATCTCAGCTTTCAGTGGTCTTATGCCAGAGATCGCCTATTTATACACCTCTATACCTATAATTATACGCCTTTCGTAGCGGCTGACCGAATGAACGCTCCTACATCCTATAGGATAATGATCCAAAATGACTTTCCGAATGCGTTTAATTAATTTTGTAAAATGGAGAAAACGAATTATGGGCATCACGTTTGTCATGGAAGTCGGTGTTTGGTGTTGTCGTTGCTGTTACTGCGGTCTACATTTAAATAACCGTATACCAGACGAAAACCAAGTCACCGTAAACCTGATTAGTAGGCTACAGCTACCGCCTGCATTTTGGCAGTTTGATTTCATCCCGTTGGCAAGTTGAGACCGACGTAAAAAGAATTCTGATGAAATACCGTATTCTTGTTTCTGTCAACCACGAATATCACTAGCACAGTTTCCCCAGCAATGGCATACGTAGGCGTATACCTATACATAGGCCTGTCTACCATCTCACACAATATAGGTCTACCTGTTCTTTATGGCATCAGATAAGCATTGGGCCAAATAATAAGATAATGAACTAATCTTGATAGGCATACCCTAATATTTTATTCCAATATGTCTAAAGATGTTGTAGGGCCAACTAGACTGCAATGTGAAAACTAAAGAGTGTTTAACAAAATTCGAAATAAATATGTTTTAATAGCCTACCTCAATAGTTAACACACGTTAGACCATAATTATCGCTCCACGCAAAAGACAATTTCTCTATAATTGCTCTGTTGATTTGTACTTGGTAAAGAGGAGAGCATACAGGGCTTTCGATATCCCTATACAGGGTGGGCGCAACCTCAGCCCAGTGAGAAAAAAAACAAGGGAATCAAAAATGAGCCAAAACTCGTGTTGGGGGTTGGGGTTAGGCCGACCCTGGATGGGAAGGCAGGCCAACAGTGGAAAGGGAGGTATTGAGCAAAGTTGTTTAGGGGTGTGGGATAGAAGCGCCTGGTAGCATAGAATTAAATATTTTCCGCAATAAGAAGACATCTTTCGTGTGAAACGATAATTAGCCTGCCCTTTCATTTCTTGGCAAAATAACAACAATAATAAGACCGGCCATTATACCGGTAATTATAGGTCTATATTTATAACTCCGCCACGTAATCTGCTTTCTGTTGGTGCCACATCCTGGACACCAATGCGAAGAGAGATAAACCTAGATTTATTTCAAAAATAGAAATACGAAGATTGTATAAAACGATTCTATTAACATTCCAACATCTGATGTGAACTATGGAAAATGAGATTTTCTAACAGTAACACTAACATATTACCGTATGTTAATATAACCAGTATGAGAATTGTGGAAAAATAACTGGGGGGTTGGCCTATGATAAACTTGAAATTGGGGTATGAAAAACATACTTTAACATGGGGCTCTAAAAATGACTGGGGGGTTGAACCCCCCAACCCCCCGGCAATTCTCACCCTGAATATAACTGTTAGTGAGAAACGAAATTTTATAGGAAAAATTTGCCCGTTAGGCCTACATTAATTCGACGGCGTAGCAAAAAAGGTCATCAGATTAAAATGTAGGCATATAGGGCATAGCAATTACTACGGAATTGTAATATTTATAGGAATTTTGACGGAATGACTTAAACAGGTAATCAGATTCTAAAGCGTAGCCTTAATTTTACCACAGGAATTGATATTTTTAACGGATGTAGCCTACTAAACAATAATATTGTCATTAAAAAGATGACCCGTCAAAGGTTTGCTCAGCGGTTGCGTCCGTCCAAAACGGTCATTTTTCCAGCTCCCACCATGGACGCCCGCAGACATTTTTGCAAGGGGGGGGGCAAAACACATTAACACAATGGGCACGGTTAATTTTTTAAAGAGTTTTAAAATGCAAAGCGGATAATTAAAAGCATGGGTATTTTAACAGAGGTTTATAAAGGCTTTTGAACTCTCACAAGCTCCTAGTAGCCTATGCATGCTTGATTCCCGCCACACGCAGTAGGCCTATCAAATGCATGGTATAATAAATTAAGCTATTAATGCGGCTGAAAGAAATTCGCGAAGTCGCGCAAGCCATGAATTCTTGATTTTCAGCATTAAGCTGTAAATTTTTATTGCAACCATGCATGACGTTCCACAAAATAACGCCGAGATTTTGGGGAAATTTTGCGTAGATGATAAAACACGACAATCCAACCTGATATGTTTTGCGGCGTATCAAACTATAATAGATTGAAGAAAGTAGGCAGGCTGCAACCACAATAGATTAGGCTGTCGTAGACCGAATGTGCTTCCGGTTGGTCGTACGACTCGCTCGCGTTGGCCGCCATTAGGCCTAAGACAGTGTATTTACGCTGACATAATATTTTTTATCTATATAAAGCAGTGGTTCTTAACCTTTTCAAGGGAGCCGAACCCCAAGAGAAATCCATGACCACTCACCGAACCCCTCAAGTTTGAACAATAATTTTTTTTAACTAATGGGAACAAAATGAAATAAGAAATAATTATTGTACCAAGCTGTGATACAATATTAAAACTTTCAATACAAGAACTAGGCTACTAACAGTTAACTAACCATAACAACACTATGGATTGCTTCTTAATGTGTTTTTGCTGCTGCCTTTTGGAAACAATGTGAGAAATGCGTGGCTATGTTTTGGAAAGACTCACTCTCATGTCATTTTCGCAGTCAAGCCTGCTTCTTTTCTTGGATTTGATCTCCACCAATTTTGAGAATCCTTGCTCACAGAGATATGATGTAACAAACGGTGTGAGGATATCAAGGGCAGCTTTAGCAATGCGAGGATATCCTTCCATATGGTGGCACCAAAATCTTGAGAGTTTTGTACCAAAGAGCAATTTTTAATGTGGCTCTGCTGAAGTCCAATAAGATCGTCCAGGTAAGGATAGTTCACATTTGCTGTAGCAATATCGAAGGTGAAAGGCTCCCGAATCCATGCTGGATATTGCTGGATATATTTGTCAGGGAAGTAACCATAAAATGACTTTCCCAGCTCCTCCAAGTGCGTAGCAATCAATTGCTTCAACTCCTCTGGCACAACAGTATCTCCAACTTTAGATTCGTCGTGACTCACACACTCATCTAGCAGAGGAAAGTTAGCGAAGTTGCTGTTCTCGATTCGACATTTCCACAATGGTAACCTCTTTCGGAAAGCACAAAGCTTCTCTTCCGCTTCAATTATATTGATGCCACCACCCTGCATCTGGCAATTGAGATGATTGAGTGCACCAAAGATGTCAGCCAAGTAGGCCAAGGAGAGGATGTGTTAATTATCGGGAGGTGCAGTAAAACACACTAAGGTTAACAGGATGAACAGCTTTAAATTTCACAAGGTAGGGCCTGGTATGCAATCTATTTCAAACACAATTTATTAAATAAAAGTCGAAAAATAAAAATAAAATAGAAAAATTAAATGATTTTTTCACTGAATATGTATATATTTCAGAGGACCTCTGCCGAACCCCTGGCACTGGCTCGCCGAACCCCAGGGGTTCGGCCGAACACTGGTTAAGAAACACTGAATTATAAAGTATGAGTAGCCCAACCATTATTGGAAATTTGTTACCGTCACTTGTCGTTGTTTCAAAATAAACGAGATTACACATAGTTAGGTCTATATTATATCCTACAGAGACGGAGACGTTTCTTTGTTATTCATGTTAGGCCTAGGCCTATTGCTTAGTTGGATCATTGTAGGCTAAATGAAAGCGTGCTTTTATGATAGCCTAATAATCTTTGCTTATTAGGCCTGATTTTCGCCCATTGTTACAAGCTCTGAGCGTGAATTCATGATTTTTGAACTCTTTTGCCATGAATTTCTTCTGGTCATAACAAAATTAAGTCGCATTTAGGATCATCAACTTCCACGCTACATTAAATTTGAATGCAAACTCATTAACCCTTTCATTCCCAATGACTCCAATTGGAGTCATTAGAGAAATTATTTTTTTCTCCATAACAATTTCGATTCCTGGTAACCAGGATTAATTTATTATCAACATTCACATAATGATGAATCTTTCCAAACGAGGTAGCAAAACATTATCGTCATAGGTGGCGCCACAATACTAGTGTCAACACTGGCATTGTGCGAAAAATTATATTTGACCTTTGGCAGTAATATTTTTCATGAAACAAAAGACATTCAAATGAAAGAAAACTGTTTTGTTGCTTTTATGTATATGTTTTAGCCATCCGGTGAGTTGTTATGGTTTTCAATTAAAAAATTTCAGAAAAAAAGTGAAGTTTGAACATGACTCCATTTGGAGTGATTGGGGCTCAGAGGTACCCAAAAATGTATGCGTTACATTTTTCGATGTATCTCTTTAGCTATTTTGACTCACTAGCAAATACTAAAACCGTCTTTCCTACTACTGAGAAATAGCTTTTGATACAAATTTATTTAAATTTCAATACATTAGGGTAATAAAGAACATGGATTGTGATGGGAAATGGTGCAAAACAAGGAATATCGAGTGGAATATCGAGTATCTGATTGTATGGCCAGATGCTGATATTTTAGATTCAGAAAACGACGAACCATTATCAGGCATTGAAGACAGTGCAACAGCCTCTAGCGAAGATGATTTGTCACATGCTGACTTAGATGGCACCACAATTATAGTGCACATAGATAAAGATGACATTCTCGTAGCACAACTCTTTCCAAAGAGCCAAGTAAATGACTGGTCTCTGCAGAAACATCCCTCCTCAAGTTCTGAGAACAGACTCACTCACACATTTCAATAAGAAAAGCTTTCTCCTCCGAGGCTTTGTGGTGTGCTTTTGAAATAAAGGCTCAGTGAATCTACAGAAAACTAATCTCCTTTGGAATACTTCGGCATTTCTTCCCACGAGCATTGATTGCAGACTTGCGGGCAATGCAATATGTTATTTTCATTAGTGTACAATTGTACATCTAATGAATTCGTTGATGAATCTGCTGATTGCAGAACTAACAGAGCCGGAAAGCCATCATGCAGAACAATAGGGTGATAGCTGCCAAACTCTCTGGGCGTTATGACAACGTTGCGCATACATTGTATTCCAGAATAGCATACTCTGAAACTAGGCAGGGATGTAAAATGTCATTGTAGTTATGTACGCATGAAATACATGACGTGTCAGTGCCATAGGTCTATGTCTATCACCAAAGATAAGAACAGTTCTTAGCATTTCACACTAATCCAGTGTAGACCCTGTTCACATTTGAAATGTCTATCCCATACTGAAATAGTAGGCTATGTCGGACTGAATTGGAGTGAGGTGAACTAGCTGTATGTACTATGTCATGTAACTGAAAGGTCCGAATCTACCACAAGTCAGTGCATTGTGATACTGTGGGGAACGGTGGTGTAGTCACTGTAGTGGGTATGTTCGCAGCCTTGCAGCCGAAGGGTTGCAGATTCGAACCCACCTCAAACCGCTGCGTAGGGACCTTCACTCGCAATTGCACAGGCGCTTTGGCGTGAAACTCCGAATAAGTGTCCGCGCTATAGTCGGGAGTGCTTCTAAGTATTATACCTTGAAGGGGCTCTATACCCGGTAACAAGTGTACATACTGGACAAGTCGCTTATCTACAGTTGTCTATTATGAGGATGGCAACGGTAAACCAACTCGCTCATCTCATTTCCCAAGTGTCAGTGCCATAGGTACATTTGTAGACTTGTCTTCGCGCAGAGAACTAGTCATCATGGTCGTCATCATCCATGAGCTGGTGTTCATGTTGGAATTGCCATGTTTCCATATAGGCTACTTTTTAATTTCTTATCTGTTGTCACAATTTCTCATTAAATATTACTACTAACACAAACTACTTGCATTATTGTGGTAAATTTAAAAAAATCAAGAATCTGTTTTATTCCGATTTTTGGGGTCCTCTGAATCCCGTTGACTCCAAATGGAGTCATGTCCAAAAATGCACTTTTCCACATTTTAAAAATAAAATTCCAAAAGGCATGTGTTCTGGTCTATAAAGTAAGCATAGTTTACATATTCCATAATTTTCTCCTTTAAAAAAATTAATTTGGGAATGAAAGGGATAAATTGTAAACGTTTCAATTTGGAAATTAAATTTTCTGCCATTTCCGTTTTGTTTTCTACAGTCGAGCTACCAGATTACACCATCCGCGAGCTGCCAAAGAAGTTCTGTCCTCCAATGATGTCTGTTACTTTCTCCACAGCAACAGTTTCCGCCATTTCCTTGATCTTAGTTGTAATGGATATACAACTGTCGTCCGGGATTAAAGTAGTCGACCCTGAGTTCGGTCATTTAAGGTCAAGAAATCGACAATCACCCCTTATTCCTCGCTTTCTAGACCTACCAAGGTTCAGAGGTGTTTCTGACAAGGCAGACAACAACGACAGACGTACGTTTTCTGAGGTAGGTCAGCATGGCGAAATTCCGGGTCGCATCTCAAGAGACACAACAATCGTTCGTGTTTCTTCCGCGGACACGAAACCAAACCAACCTGGGATCCTTGTTTATCGGCCGAGAGCAGAAACAGGACGCGTCCACCTTCCCGAAAGCCGGACGACGCTCCCAAAGATTAAACTCCGCAGGTCATCTCGAAGTTCCTCAACCTCGCTTAAAAATAAGAGAGACGTCGCATGGATCTACCATAGGAAAATGACTGGAACAAATAGTAAAAACCCTGGAGATATAATTGGCGAACAATTTCGACTCTTCAATGACCCGCGTGAACTCGCTGACTCCGCGGCAAACAACGCAGGCGGCGCGCCGTACGACGTAGCTGTTACGTCATCCGATGGTGAAACATGGAAGGAGTTTGGGAACTTAGTCGCGGCGGCTGACAAATCTGGGTACGAAGTGTCCCTCGACGTTGAACCATCCGAAGTGGCTTCAGAAATCGACCATGAAAAACCAGATAAGTCTAAACAAAAGTTGGGAGTCAATGAGGATTCTGATACAAGGGGAAAACGCACCGGAAATGAAGAAGAAGACGATGACAGCGACGTCGCGAAAAGTGACAGCAGGGCGATTATCTCGACTGCTGATCCAATTCGTGAGTGGGGTAAAAGAGAATGGGGAACGGATTCAGTTCGGGTATGGGGTAAGCGAGCTTCTGGTTCCTCGGATATTGGACACAAACGCCCTTGGGACACGGACACGGTTCGGGTGTGGGGCAAGCGGGCGTGGGAGATTGACCCTGTTCGTGTGTGGGGCAAACGCGCATGGGAAATGGATCCCGTTCGCGTTTGGGGTAAGCGGGCTTGGGAAATGGACCCCGTTCGTGTGTGGGGTAAGCGGGCTTGGGAAATGGACCCAGTTCGTGTGTGGGGTAAGCGGGCTTGGGAAATGGACCCCGTTCGCGTTTGGGGTAAGCGGGCTTGGGAAATGGACCCCGTTCGCGTTTGGGATAAAAGGGCTTGGGAAATGGACCCCGTTCGTGTGTGGGGTAAGCGGGCTTGGGAAATGGACCCAGTTCGCGTGTGGGGTAAGCGGGCTTGGGAAATGGACCCAGTTCGCGTGTGGGGTAAGCGGGCTTGGGAAATGGACCCAGTTCGCGTGTGGGGCAAGCGAGATTGAACTGAGTGAATAAAGCGTTCCAGTTCTGAGACTTTCCGCCAAGTTTAATGGGCGCTTCCCGAGCCTACACAAACGCCTAGCTTAATAATTTGTTGTCTGACTGAGATGAATGAAGAAAAGAAAACACTGACATGCCACCTAATTAGATTGTTTACCAGAGTGTCAGATTACATTATTACACGACTATTATCTCTCATTGTTGTTGCTTTCCGTCTCTCGTGCCTTTTCTCGTGTTGTGAATAATTTCGTTTCCATAATTCTTGTGTGCTTTGTAGCCTAATAGTTGTTTTTGCAATGCAAGCGAGTAAGTAAGATTGCTGTTGACTTGCAGTGCTAAAAGTGTAAAAAAAAGAGAAGTGCCTGGACGCCCCTACCTTTCCAAAAGAAGTGCCAGGACGCCCCTTATATTTTCAGGTGCGCTGGCCAAATAAGTGGCAGAACGGCATAGAGATTTGGAAATAAGTGCCAGGACGCCGTCCATGACCGTCCTGCCACACTTTAAGCCCTGCTGTTAAGAAGTTCATATGCGTAGTAGGCCTAACCCATATCTACAGGGTGGGCCATAAAAAAGTAACCCCCTACGTTTTTTTGTTAATATCTTGGCCAGAAGTAAGAATTTCGAAGTGAAATTTTACAGGCTTAAAGACAATTCATATTTACACATGATGGCCAGATTTCATGAAAATATTTCAAGCAGGTCAAAAGTTATACCACATTTAGTGAAGCCACTCACCGTTTTTTGACGATTCAAAAACCAGACGCAACAAAAAGTAACAAAAAGTCAATTCAATTATTCTGGCTAATATCTTGGCCAGAAGTAAGAATATCAAAATGAAATTTTACACGCCTAAAGACAATTCATATCTACACATGATGGCTAGATTTCATCAAAATATTTAAAACACAACAAGAGTTATAACGATTTTAGTGAGGCCACCCCCATTTTTTGACGATTCAAAGACGTAACGCTGCAAAAACACGATTTTACTAAGTCTCATCTCAAATAATTGTCATCAAATAGCCATTATATTGCCAGATGATCATTATTATTACTATGTAAAACAGAAACAGGGTACCAGCATAGCTGCACGTCACTGAGAAGTCACTTAGCAAGATGACAATAAAATTGGTAAATAAGGAATCTGTCAGCTTAATCAGAGGTCCATCAAGAACTTTGCAAAGAGACTCAACAGAAGCTTTGGCACTGGTGGTTGGCACATCGAACTTAAGTTGTGAAGCACTACCAAGTTCATTTGACAACAGTTATTTGAGATGAGACTTAATAAAATCGTGTTTTTGCTACTTTTTGTTGCGTTTCGTTTTGAATCGTCAAAAACGGAGGGTGGCCTCACTAAAAGTGGTATAACTTCTGTTGTGTTTGAAATATTTTGATGCAATCTGGCTATCGTGTGTATATATGAATTGTCTTTAAGCGTGCAAAATTTCATTTCGAAATTTTTACTTCTGGCTATGATATCGGCAAAAAACCTAATTTTTTTTGCGTTTCGTTTTTGAATCGGCAAAAAACGGAGGGTGGCCTCACTAAAAGTGGTATAACTTTTGTTCCGTTTGAAATATTTTCATGAAATCTGGCCATCATGTGTAAATATGAATTGTCTATATGGCTGTAAAATTTTATTTCGAAATTCTTTCTTTTGGCCAAGATATGGACAAAAAACCGTAGGAGGTTACTTTTGTATGGCCCACCCTGTATGTATAGGACATAAGTTTAAGCTGCTGAGATAGAGTTGGTAATGATTAGCCTACACCTTCACGCTGTCCGAAGACCCCAGTCGGCTTAGTTAGGTTACGCTCTCTGTACAAGCTTTTACAATTAGGCCTGAGTAGGGCCTAATGCATAGACCTATAACAGGTCTGTTTTAAAGGAATTTTTAGAACTGCACAACTTCTTTCCCATCCTCCAATGAGTCCAATCGGAGAACAGTGACCTTTTCGCTAGTTTTAGCTGTAGGCTACAGAAGTGCTTCTACAGCAGCTGCTGAACATTTTGTGTACAACTGCACGTTAAAAAGCCCTGGTCTACAATAGGCTACTTGCTGCACAGTTAGGCCTAAAAAGTTTGTAGGCCTATAGGTTACTGAAGTGAAGATTTTAACCGATCATACCAGTAGGCCTAATCTAAAATTGCGTATCGAATCGCCAATCAACTGAGTCTTTTGTTATATAGGCCTAATATATAGGCTACTATAGGCTTCTCTGTCTGTCTGTCTGTCTGTCTGTCTGTCTGTCTGTCTGTCTCTGTCTCTGTCTCTCTGTCTCTCTGTCTCTCTGTCTCTCTGTCTCTCTGTCTCTCTGTCTCTGTCTCTGTCTCTGTCTCTGTCTCTCTGTCTGTCTGTCTGTCTGTCTGTCTGTCTGTCTGTCTGTCTGTCTGTCTGTCTGTCTGTCTGTCTGTCTGTCTGTCTGTCTGTCTGTCTGTCTGTCTGTCTCTCTCTCTCTCTCTCTCTCTCTCTCTCTCTCTCTCTCTCTCTCTCTCTGTCCCTTCTCTCTGAAATTGCTTTATTAGAAACTTCAAATTCAGGCATATCTAAAAAATCTAGGCGAACCAAATGTAGGTCCATTCGACTCCATTGAGAGTGAGACTGTAGGAAAATATCACTCGTCAAAAACCAAGATCTATGGCTAGTATTTTTTAAACGCAGCTGCGGCCTACGTCACCGTGCAGACGATCGAAGAGATTTGAATGGAAATTGGAGACATGCAGCAAATGGCCAATCCTAAACGTAGGGAAGGAAACTTGTAGTAGACTATCGCATCTCACGCAATCAGCGTTCGCACCTGATTACTCTTATTCAGAAATTGACATTCGACACCCGTCCATTGTAACGCATCAATTAATTATATTCTTGCTGATGATTTACGTGAACGATAGGTCTGTGTTTAAGTCGCACGCGCGGTTAAAATTCAGTCGACAGCAGCTCGAGGAGCGCACGTACAATATAATCATTGCTCCGATCCGATACAGAGCGCGCTTCGAGCCAGAATTAAATCGTGACTTGAAAGCTGCTTTGCACGCGTTGAGTCGTTGACCGTTGGCGAATAGACGGAGAAACGGAGGACACGTGGACTGGACATCAATGCGCCAGTCTTTAATCTAATCCCTCTGCTTGGGGGGTGGGGGGGGGGGGGGGGAAGGGGAATTCGGTTTTCTGGGAGGGGGTTCGAGAAATCCACTTGGCTGGAGATTTTTTGGGCGAACGGTTGACCCACCGAAGACACCGGCCTCAAGCGGTCAAATTTGTTGACCACCTTTTAAAGTCTTTCGTTCTGTTTTACCAATATTTGCCAGCAGTCCATGTAGGCCTATAATAGCCTATGCAAGGACGGTCGTTTCTGGGAGGGGGGGGGGAAATTGGTACACATTCAGTTTTTCTGGGGAATGGTACGCATTTAGGCCTAGGCTACATGTATAGGCCTACATACAAGTTATACAACACCTCACGATTTTTTCTTGGGAAATTCATTTCTGGGGAAACTAGGCCTATAACCTATAGGCTATATTTCCCCAGAGACGTCTAGATCAGACGCGCAGCCAAGCGAGCCAGTTCATGTTCATAGGCCTGGGCTTTTATAAGTCCTACTTCGATCTCGGATCAAAATCCCAATCTCTCACACATTGCAACCCTATAGTCGTTGGTCTCAATTTAGGCCTAGGCCTACCCCATTAATTGCGACTGAAAGCGCTGCTTAGTAGGCTAACAAATGTTAGGCCCTAACATCAATATAATAATTTCCTCTAGGCCTATTGAACAATCCGGTTTAGGCTACAGATCGCAACCGGTTAGACCTAGGTAGGCCTATACAGTTATGCAATTGAGACAATTAGGCTAGGTCTAAGTCACAAGATCACAGAATCTTAAAACTAGCCTACTAACAGAACAGGCAGTCTGCAATACAAGGGCGCTAATAACAGCCTACAAAAATTAAAGCACGCCAATCCCATGGAGTCTTGTGGAATACAGTTCAAACTTCCAAAGCGCCAATCGAATAGCCTACCAAGCGTAGGCCTACGTAGAGCTTCAGCTTATTCACGTCTCGAGCGAGCTGCGTCGAGTAAGAGGGTTGTCCAAAAGAGTAGCCTAGTCCGAAGAAGGACCGACTCTGGTTCACTAGTTAGTAGGCCTATGCGAATTGTGGAAACGTAACTGGGAGGTCAACCTTTGATCCAATGAAACCAATGAATTAAGCCTATAGGCTAATAATAGGCCTTTACCGGTGAGGCTCTTCTGGCATTCCAACTCTCATGCTTTCTAGCGATTTAATTGCCGTTATGGAGTCTTGTTAACTGCACCCATAGAAACGACCAACGACAACTAAGATTTTTTCGGAGTTCGATAAAAAAAGGTGTCCGACATGATTACAATGTCGGTCTTTTTAAAGATGAAAAGTTAAATTAAATCAAATGAGGACAGGAACTAATGTGTTTAATAATCTTGTAATAAATGAAAATGTTATAATGCTTGCATGGTGGTCAGTGATCCCGCGTGGCCGATCAGCCGCTGCAATTCAACCTGGAACGTAAACAACCTGTGAATCGAAGATTCTTTTATTTTCTAGACAGAGTTTAGAAAAGAAGTTAAAAAGGACTGTTTGAGAAAAGGAGGACAATTTTATATACCGATTAGTTCCAGCTCAGGAATTCTGTTATTGAAAGTACGAGAATGGTAAGTCGAGCTACAAAAGTGAACTTTATCGAGTGTTTAAAACATCCAACCATTCACTAGCTCGACCCACTTCCCCCATTTATTTTGGTTAGCATTTGGGATGTTTTAGCCCCGTTTCTTGTGTTTAACCGATCCTTTAAGGAGGGCCACCTTCCGGTTTCACAAAAGCAATCAAATGTTTTCTCACTCTGTAAGTAAGTAAGTATGTGCTTTATTGAACCGCCTGCAAACGCACTAACGAGGATCCAAATACTTGTCAAAATTACCAATTGATCTAATTCACATCTCTCTTTTCTTTCGAAACCCATGAAAGACTTGTCTCTCACCAACTTCTTCCCTACCTCGAGCAAGCGGGTATTCTGCCTCCAATACAGTCTGGTTTTAGAGGTAGCCATTCCATTGGGACTTCTCTTATCTCTCTTGTCTGGCATGTATTATGGCCATTGACTGAAGCCATGTCTCACTTCTGGCCCGTTTTGACATTTCATGAGCCTTTGAAATGGTCGACCACAAGATCTTGCTCGAACGTTTGCAGCTATCCTGTCGCATATCAGATACCTCACTTTTTTAAAATCATACCCTTCAGACCGCTCTCAGATGGTGACTCCAGATCCCAGTGGGTCAAGGTCAGATTTGGTGTACTTCAGGTATCAGTGCTTGGATCCATCCTTTATGTTCTCTATGCAGCTGACATCCCCCTCCCCAACTATTTGCCAAGCATGCTGCGATTGGTCACTTCTGTGCAGATGATGTTCAAGCCTTTGTACATAATTCACCCACTAATAAAACTCTCACTGGTCTCCTCTGTAGATTCACTTGCACATGACTTACATTTTTGGACGTTTTCAAACCAGCTTTGTCTTAATTCGACTAAGACACTGTAACTGATTTGGTTTGGGACAAAAAAACATTTACTTAACTTGGTTCTCCACTATTGACTGACAAATTCTCCAGTTTGCTTTCTCATCGAGTGTTCAAATTTGAGCGTCATTCTTGACTCATCACTAAACTTTACTGAGCATGTCTTAAATTTGACTTGCACCTTCTGTTTAGATTTAAGGCGACTGAGAACCATCAGATGATCTGCTGCCCCACCGTCTTTACCACTGTTGAGTATGCATTAATCTGTTCTCGTTTAGATTACTGTCATCCGCTGCTCATGGGTTCCCCAAGATGCAACTCTCTCCCTTCCAGTCAGTCTTAACTCGTTTACCGTCTAATAAAAATTTTCTTAGTGAAATTTGGACGAGTTAACTCGGGGATCACGGTAAAGGGGTTAAATACTGCTGATAGACTCATAGCATGCCTTCTTCGATTTTCTCACATTTCCACTATAAATATGGCTGAAGTCTTACACTGGCTTCCTATCATCCTCATGGTCTCCAGATCCAAACTTTGTCCCCACATATCTCTCCAACTATATGCAAAAGCCTCTCTCAGCAACATCTGTTTGCTCCTTGATCTCCACCGACCGTCTTGACCTCTTTGTCCCTTGTGTTCGGTGTGCCATGACTCAGAGTCGAGCATTTACTGTGATAGGTCCCTCCTCATGAAATGGCCTTGGTTCATGCGTAATGACTTTTCAGTGGTAAGACTTTGTATAATATTCGTTTATTAACATTCAATCTGACAAACCGCAGAATGATTACAGGAGGGGATCAAAGTGTGTTGGATGCAACTGTAAAGCTCACTAACTAATGTTTAAAGCGTTCAGCCAATGAATTTGTTAGATGTTGAGATAAGAGTCACTTGCTTTGACCACTGTCAACATGTGTGTGAAATGGATGAGCTGTATTGAACCAGATTTTTGCCATGCCTGCCGTAGAGCCGTATTGTTACACTTTTGGTCACGTGACACCACACCAAGTAGGCGTGATATGCATTATCGATGTTTCACTACACTATCTGATTTAGTCTGTGTTGGGTTTGGTGTTGGCAGTATTGAATGTTCCTTCCTGAAAGTCAATATATGTATTCAATTTGCCGTGTAGTCAGTATCGAGTATACATGCTGCAGCTACACTGACAATGTTTTATAGACTATACTGTCTATACATAGTCATTGTGGAGCATGCTGTATTGTGTGGTACTGAAATTAATTAATTATGAATCAATGACAATTGTGGCTGTTCTGTTTACAATTGATATATGAATGCAGACGAAATTGATGAATGTCACTATTTGATAAAACAGTGCACACACAGTAAACGTTGCTGTTTACTGCGGTAACCATGTGTCCGCTGTTGATAAACATCATGGCTTCATCATTGGTGACCGGTTTTCTCCAATGGGACTCCCCCTGGTATCCACAGTTTTGACTGTGTTTATTAATAGCCCCATGGCCATCTGGTCTGTCCTTAATTATTGATCAGATGATTGGCTGGCACATCATCGATGACTAAGCCACGCCCTGTTTATTAGGGGTACAGTCGAACCTGGATAGTGCAGAAATCCGCTACTGCTTGCTCTTTGGCAGTGCCAGTTCCAAGCCTGGATAAACAAGGAGGGCGACACTCATCATTTATGACATAATATTATGATACAGACTCACACAGTGTTGTTAAACAGCAACATGCAAGTGGATATTGCATGCTTTTGAGAAGGTCCTTTAAAGATGACTTTTCTTTTGTATTATGACCGATGATTGTGATTTTGCTTGAAGTGACTGACTAATTATTATTATTATTGTAGATTATTATTAAGTATTAGCTTCTCTAATATTGCCAGTGCATTATTCACAAGGCAGCAAATGCTGATTTAAAATACTGTGGTTAGCCACAGTTTAATTTTTGTGATAAACCCCAAGACCTAAAATTGAAAGAAATGAAACAAAGAACATGTGCACATCTATGCTACTCTTTAATAGTCACATAGATGTGCAATAACACTGCTCTTGCTCTGGTTCTGCATACATACCTGCCTCTTTACTTTATGATGAAAGCATGTTTTCCTGTCTGTTTTCGGTTGTACTTAGTATCTCGAAGTTCTGTGCTGTAGCAAGAATTTATTGTATTTCGTGGCTGAGTCGGCCAATTGAGGTGTGAGCTTTCGTTGTAAAATCACTTCGATCATCATTGATCTGGATAATCCCACTGATCTGGCAGGCTTGAGATCGGTTCTGTCTTAAGACTATCAGCTGGATGAGCTGTAATGATCTATTAGTCACAATGTCGTCATCACTGATGTGTGAATTGATATCTTGAAATGTCTGTGGCACCATACGAAGACCAAGTCTAGGGACAGGTGCTCAGTCAAAAGAGAATCGATAGGCAGGTAAGATCGATATTGGATCCAGGTCAAGAGCCAGCTCTAGGTTAAGCAGGCAGGCAATCAGATTGTGTTCTTGGAATTGGAGCGATGACTCGATAGGTAAGATGAGGAGGGATCAGAGTAGGATTTGTGGAGGAGGTTTGTTCTCTGCTTTGAGTAGGAGACCCGTGAGGAGATGTAGTAAGAGATTGAGTTTAAGTTACAAGTCCATAGGATTAGGATGCATTTGTGGCGAACTCCTCATTTCCTTAATTGCAAACTGCTCTTAGACAGCAGCATTCTCTCTATGTTGTTGGCCCCATGGTATGGAATGGTCTCCCACTGTCTGTACACCTTATGTCTAGGGTTTGCTCAGATGCGTTTTAATGCAACTTTTTAAAATTATTATTATTATTATTATTATTATTATTAAAATTATTATTATTATCCTTTAGTCAGGGTTAGGTCGGGAACACTCCAGAGTAGTTACCTTGAAAGTACGGAGATGATGTAAGGGATTTCAGATGATTATAGATTTAATATAAAATAATTATGGACAGTAGAGAAATAAATAAGGTTACATAAAAAAACTAAAAATGGGGAAAAGTTATGAATAACTGGGTAAACGGGATTTTTCTCAACAAATTCGAGACAGATAAAATTGTTTACAACTACGGTGGATGATGTCTTAAGACCGTCAGACATTTTTAACTTTAATATGCGCATTCAAAATGGCATTATTCATGAGGCTCTGTTTCTTTTCTGACTGATTGCGTTTGTGTTTGTAGAGGTGACCTTGTAACAGCATGGACTGTGTTACAGCGCCATAGAAATTGTCATCATTATTATTATCATCATCATCATCATCATCATCATCATCATCATCATCATCATCATCATTATTATTATTAGATTTTCATGAGGTTTTAGAAATATTGAAAATATTTCTTCGTATGGTAAGTACTCCATGTTAGCCACATGATACATGTTTCTGTCTTTTTCTGTGTTGTCATAGTAATACGTCGATATTATGTTCCATGCTTGAGATCACGACCTACTGTAAGTGATATGCCAATTTTGCGGAAGACGGCTGGTCATTTTACACCAATTGCATTGTCTTGCTGATTGAATGAACACGAATTCGTGCAAGATTATAAGGGAAAAGAATAACACAACCTAGGACTACTGTTGCAGTTTTCTTATGGTATTTGTAACTGACACCAGGCTTCGTGCTTTGTATTCTTTGAAACATTTTTGTCAACAGATCATCTCTTTGTTCATATATTCACTGCTGTGCGTGCGTTGCTGCTACTCTTCGCATGCAGGTCGTGCATTTCCATTTTGGTTTATAAGAGCAGAGCAGAATATCATTATTGCTATTTTTTGTTGTAGCCCATAGGTAAAAAATATTTCTGAGGGACTTGGTGTCAATGGGGCAAAGAACTCTGAGGCCAGATGAATGGTTTATAAAGGTGATCATAGATGTTAACTGAAGTTGCTTTAATTCTGTCGTAACCATCAAAAGCATGCACACCAATTCTAATCCTAACCAAGGATCCTTAGAGAAAAGAATGGATCCCTTGCCATATACCGGTACCATTAACCCATTTCGACTTTCATCGTGAAAGAATTATGGTTAGAATTTGTTGAGGAGCTGTTTCCATTCCTGGTTGAGTCGTGCAATACCTCATTAGCAGCTATAGTGGAGGACTGTAAGAGAGTCCTAAGCATGCCATCATATGGAGCTAGAAATCAAGACTAACCTGGAATGGACCCGGATGACGCTGCCAGTATGATTTAATACAATATTTATAGCATGAACTATTGCAGAAGGTGACTCTTAAATGTTGGCAGCCATGCACGGCGCCCATCTCGTCGTTCTGCTCAGTTTAACAGCACCATCTGCTGAATAGATGGTTGAGTGAACCTTTTTGGGGGAGGGCAATGGGGAAGCGATTTTCTGCGTCTGCCCTTCGTGTGCTCTTTGTGCCCTGAACCCTCCTTTTGTCTTTGGATTAATGTCTGGGTCCTTGTAATTGTTTCTTTGCACTCCTGCTGCTGTGTTGATTGTCCATTGTTGACACTGTGCCTGGAAATAAATCGTGTCTTGATGGCATATTTCACGATATATGGAATTAATTATTATATTATAGTGTAGAGATTTACTGGTCAGCACTCATTCTGGTTGTCATAGGCATTAGGCAACGTCTGTCTGTCTGTCGTTTTGTCTGTCTCTTCTTGTGTCTGTCTTTCTATATATGTGCTGTCTGTCTGTCTGTCTGTCTGTGTGTATCTCTGTCTGCCTGCCTTCGTTCTATGTGTTTCTTTTGGATATACTGTATGTGTGTGTGTCTCTCTCTCTCTGAATGTCCATCTTCTTGCTTATCAGTTCTCTGCATGCTTGGATATATTTCTCTCTGAATTTCTTGTTGTATTAATCATTTTGGCAGGTATTTATAGGTTGCTTAAATTATTTACGAGGAAATTTACTGGTGAAAATGACTGCCAACAAATATATAGTAGATATATATATATATATATATATTTGTGTGATGAAAATAATATCAGTGGTAATAATAGCAACATTAGCAGCAAGAATAATAATAGCAGTCAAACAAGAATGATGATTGTTGTGGTAGTGGCGGCGGTGACGGCAGTGGTGGTGATGACCAATTGACCATGATGATGACACCGACGCCGATGATGATGATGATGATGATGATGACAGCAGTGATGATGATAATGCACATATATTGATGTATGTATGATTATGTGCATGTGAGTGTTTAAGAATGTTTGAAATGTGTTGGAGCATGTTTGTCTAACATAAGTCTATTACTGATTACAATGATTATATTATATATATGGCTGGCTACATTCACAGTTTTATACATTACATTTTGTACCTTTAAGAGATTGAAAGTTTGTTGTGCTGCATGAGCTCATTGGGTGAGCACCGCTGAACCGATTGATTTACTCATGCAAACCGAGCCACCATGACCATTTCTGAACGAGTCAGAGTAATGACATTTATAACGTGACGAATTTTAAAAACCACTCGATTAAAAATGATCGCAGAATCGTCAAAGTGTTTCGTATCGATCGAATTTCTGTTGAGCTGAATGGCTGAATGGCTAAGTGCTCTTTTCGATTGATTGGAATTGTCAATCAATACAACAATAAAACCCAAAGGATTCCATTATTGCAGGTGCCTGATATAATCTATCTGCCTTCTAAAGCAGTTTGTTGTTTACGATGGTAATTACCGGTAAGGCCAAAAAATAAATAAAATACTACTGGGTTCTTTGAGGGCAAAGTAGCAGTTGGAGAACAAGAGAAGAACACTGTTATAATTGCTGTAATAATTAATAATATTATTATTAAAAACGAGCAAGCCACAGGAGTCAAGCATTTTTATTCCAGCATATCTCCATGACTATACAATGCTTCAACGCTTGACGCTTTCACACGCTCTCTTTCATTGAGCGCTTAATTGACATGGATGAGGGGGGGGACATGGATGGGGGGGTCGCTGGTCCAGATGCATCAATTTTATAAAAATTCTAAGACCCTGGGAATGAAGTTGCTCTTGGCAAATGAAGATTGATGATAATTTTTATTATGATTTATTGATTGTTTATTGATTTGCATGTAAAATCAGTAAATTTACATAACAATGTAATACACATTTTATAACAGATAAAAAATTCATGAACATAATGTCAATGAGTCAGCCCAAATATATATATATATATATATAGACCTGCTTGATGATGTTGTTGTTGTTGATGACGATGATGATGATGACGACGACAACAACGACGATGTGTCAGGAATTAACGAGGTCTTTGCATCTGACGAGTTCTTTTCTCATGTGAATTTAATCAATTTTGGTGACTAGTGCTTTATGCATTTTTCTTAAACGCTTAATCAATTTGTTGCACGTTTTTTAGTTTTCCATGTTGTTGGCTGTCAATATTTATGGCTAGTTTTTCATATTATCGTCATATAATGTTATTTTTGACATCTGATTATCTCGTTTGATGTTTAATTGTTGAGGAAATGCACGACGATGTTTTCGTTGTCTTTTCCTATTCTTTCGAACTTCAATGATTGACGCTTGCTCTGGAAACACTAAGTGCCAGTGGCAATTAGTTTTTTTAGCTGGGCAATTTCACCATATTGCCGTTGACTTGGCACGTGGCTTTGTTTGTGTCGTTTCAGTTCTTCTGATGAACCATCATCATCATCACGTTGAGTTTGAATGAACAGCAGCCATGCAGCAGGAGGTTAATGTCCAGGTGGCAGTCAGGGTAAGCCAAACCGCTTGTCATCTACTCTTCTTGTGTTGCAATATATACTGAAAGCACTTCGCAGTAAGTAAATCTAGACGGGGTACTTACTTCAAGAGTGTTCCTATACGTGATAACATTGCACTTACCATCTTTGTATATACCTGATAATATTGCACAGTTTGCCATCTTCGTATACCTGATGATGATGTTGCACTTGCCATCTGCTTGTGGTGTCAATGTGGATTGCATGTTAAGTGTTTTCGTTGCGACCATCGATGATGTTGAATGCGGTTCTCGAGAGTGCATTCGTAGAACTTGCACGCTGAAGGTTTTCTCGCTAAAACACAAAAATATCCGTGCAATGCCGTGCATGCTAAGTTTTTGAAACTTCCGTTACGATAACTGCTCAGGACTTGTTGAACCACCAAAATCCAGACTTACTGACTGACTGGCAGAGAGAGACAGACAGACAGACAGACAGAGACAGTTCTACAGGCAGGCATAAAGAGATGCATCAAAAGAGATTCAAATTTTGGATAATGGCAGTGAATCATGATTCATGGTAAACGTGTAAAAAGTTAGCATGCTGCAAAAAGACTTGAGGGTTGTCATGTTCTTTGCAGTGTCGATAATGGCGCATTGGGTTTCAGCAGCGTATCATGTCCGATTTCTAATCGGAAAGCATGCACTCTGTTGGATACATGATTTCTAGGCTCAATGTCTTTTCTCTTCTAGAATTACTACCTTGACTTATCCGATCCTCATCCTTAAAACATTCTCATGCCTCCTCCTCCTTCTTCTCTCTCTGGTCTTTTCTCTGGTCACCAGACTTGTATGGGCCCAGCCATATACTACCTACGCACAAAATATCATATTTCCGACCTCCTCTCATTTCTCTGTAGCAACTCTTATATTTTGTGTTACTCCCATGCGTACATATAGATTAGCTTCTCTACCCACTCCCACCTTACAATTTAGTTAATTAGCTTAAGTCATCTATAAAACATTTATTTTACCATGTAGGCTACTGTGCACTTTTTGTAACATATTTGCTAGCTAAAATTTGTTAACTGTTGTGGTTTAGCCTACTGTTTAGATATGACCAGAATTTAATTCTATTCTATTTTTGGATTGATAAAGCACCTCTCACAGTACAACCTAATCAGAGTCCCAGTGTCCCAGTGCAAAGAACTCATGGAGAAAGAAAAGTTTTAAGAAACCTGGCAGAAAAAGTAAAGCATCCAGATAATTATTGCTGTTATCAAATGCCATCGGACGACTATAGGCTAACACAGACTTATAAATAGGCTAACTTGGACTTCATAATTTTTTTAACTTGTGTGTACATACCTTTTGTTGTGACCCCCCCTGCCATATGCAAATCTGGCGACATGCCTATCAGCATACGTAGCTTATGGACAGCCACTTCTATCTCCGCTTGACATCTCTGTCCCTCTGCTTTGACGCAGCGTTTGTCATTAACTGGAGCCCTGCCTTTGGAGTTTACTATTAGACATTTTGTGGTATTAACGTGCCTGTCATGTTTCTGTGGAACGAGTTTGAATTCTAAGCGCCGCACAAGTCCGTTCTGGTGCGGAATTTCAATCGCCTTTGCAGCAATGACGTTATGACTTTTCCCAGAATCTTTTATGTCTTCCTTCGTCTTTTGTTGCTCGAATCGAGACCTCTCTTAATTTCAATGAACGTGTTGCGGTTTCTTGCGTAGGTTTGAAACCTGCGGTTGTTGTCGGCTGTGCAGGATGGGGGCGGGGCTAGCCGTGATTGAGTGTGATTGTGGGAGTGACCATGGGTGTTTTCCAATTCCATATAGGTCCGACCTTTGCTTCCAAAGGAGAGGCTGGCAAATGAGGCGAATTGCGTTAGGATTCTTCTCAATACCAATCAGCTGGTTATTGGAAAGGACAAGGCTTTCACCTTTGACTACTGCTTATCACAGAAAGTCACTCAGGTATGCTCCTCCACTGACTTACGTACTGACGTTATGTTGCTGAGCATTATTAATTTTGTTGCTATAATAAATAGTATTTTTTGTATGATCCCCATAATTGTTTTTTTAGTATTAAATTACTCTCATTGTTTTACCATTTGTGTATTTTTAATTGTTGTTATGTTTATTATCAACATCAGCATCGTCGTCATCATCATCATCATATATTATTTGTTTTACTATTATTATTATTGGTGTTATTGCTAATAATAACAACAATAATTATAATAATAATAGCAATAATAACAAGAATAATAATATTTCTGGTGATAATAATAATCCTAAAACTAATGTTAATGCTATATACCCTGGGGCAAAAAATTATTATTATTATTATTATTTATTATTATTATTATTATTATTAATATTACTATTGAAACTGATTGTTTTATTTCTGTTTATCAGGAGCTGTTGTATCAGAAATGCGTTGATCCTTTGGTGAAGAGTTGTTTCGAAGGATACAATGCGACAGTCTTCGCATACGGACAGACGGTTCGTTTTATACTTACTTCAAATTATGCAGCTATAAGTCTCTTCTCTCATCTCTCATGAGATAGTGTTTTAGTTTCACCTCATGGTCAAGTCCAATTGCCTGGAGTTTTTCTTTAATTGGCTATGTCTATGCTGTTTTGTGCAAAGGAAGTGACATGGAGGTATGACTGGAGGGATTGGGAGTGAGGGAAGACCTAGATGGATAAGTGCTAGATGATCATTGGTGAATACTGGTAGATACAGGAAACTGAAAGTGGAAGTACAGCAACAGTCGGAGTGACGTTATCGGAGCTTACCCGAGGATAGGAAACCTCGAGAGGGTTAGTTCCCCTGAAGTGCCCCGAGATATGAATTTCTTGTTACAATTCGTACTTTCTGCAATGACAATTATTGTTCTGTTCATCATTTGAAGGAAGAGTTTGTAGAGAAATTGGTCGATGTATTTGGATGCTCGGAATCACATTGTCAATGTTGAATTGTTTTGTGCTTTTTTCCAATCAGGGTTCTGGAAAGACTTACACAATTGGAGGAGGAAGTCTTCTAACACAGACTGAAGATGAACTGGGAGTAATACCAAGGGCTGTCAAACAGATCTACGATACAATACAGGTGAAGTACAGGGACACCCGCACATAGGGGCACAAGGGGCACTTGACCCCTCATGGAAAATTACGACCTATTTTTAACTACTACTTTTTGGTTCTTTGCAAATGTCTTCTGACTAAATATTGCGCTAATACTTCTAATGATACACAAAGTGAAACTAAGAAATTTATAGTTGGACAATGGACACCTGTGTGAAAAACACACTCCACATTCTTACTTTTCTGCTTTGCATTTTTCAAGCTTTTGCATGGAAATTTAACCGTGTGTTTTGTTTTCTGCAAATACATCTGTGGGCATTCATGGTGAAATACTGGGTAGTTGGTCAAATTTAAAAATATACATAATTTATGAGAATTCTGCTTTACTTTTTAACCTCCTATTGTTCCAATTTTCATTACTTTAAAGGTGAGCAGTTGGTTTCCATTGTTTGAGTGAGTTGTTTTATCGTTGACTTTTCTTTTGCAGAGTGACAACAGTCGGACGTACACTGTTAAGCTGTCGTATTTTGAGATCTACAAGGAAGAACTGAAGGATTTGTTGGACCTGGAAAGTCCAACGAAAGACCTACACATACGAGAAGACAACAAAGCAAACACAGGTAGATGCTCACATTGCTCAGTGCTCCCTTATGTTTGCAGGAGCTGTGCTGCTCCAACAACGCTGAACTGCTCTCTCCGCTCAGCTGCACAAGTGGAATTTATTGTTCCCGGACTGCAATCAGGCAGCACGGCACCTTCTCTGTGGCTGGCCCTTCAACCTGGAATGGGCTCTATACTGCTCTCTAGTGTTTACCTTTCACACCTCCCATGAGATGCTTACTGTGTCTTGCTCTTGAGCACAGCTGTTAAATGCTGTTGATTATCCCTTAGCGGTGCTTAATACAGATACAACGATGACAGTGTCAATCAATCAATCAATCAATCACATAAATATATATAGCGCCCCTTCAAGTATGGTGTGTCTGTTTTCAGTGATAATGGGAGCATCAGAGCTGGAGTGTGAGACAATGGACGAGGTGATGCTTTACCTGGAAAGAGGTTCCGCCAGCAGACGCACTGGTTCCACGCAGATGAACGAGCATTCGAGTCGTTCACACTCCGTCTTTACCCTCCTCATTGGTAATCACAAATTCAATTCAACCATCTAAAAATGCGAAATTCTTACCTATTCTAGATTTAACCTAAATTCACTTGATCTAATGTGAATGTAAAATAAATCTAAGAAATTTCTCAATGCTGTACAAAGCCACTGATGTCGTATCAACTCAAGTTTGCAATGGACAGGTTGTTTTTTCTGTTCTGGGGTCAGGTCAAAAACCGGGACTGAATTCATGGTGAAGATTAGTGCTATGGTAGAAATCGGTGATGGTGGTGGTTGTGTGGTGGCACCTTCTGCTAGAATCAGGATGGTATAGCGACTATAGCGTGAAGAATTCATTTTCCGGTCACAAATGGAAAGCACTAATTTAATTATCATATTTAGTTTTGTTTTTGAATTCCCAGCAGATAATTGATTATACATTTTTTTGCAGAAACAAAATTATAAGAATAGTAATGCATGTTCTGATGATGGTGATAATGATCGTGGCGGTGGTGGTGATGATGATGATGAGGAGGAGGAGGACGATGATGACGACGATGACGGTGTGTGTATGTGTATAATTATGGGCTAAGATCAAATATTTTTATTGATGTTGCCATGTAAAACTTAGTGTTTAAGGTTGAAATATGAGCAGTATCTCAGTATTAGTATGCGTATTGCATTCCTATGCAGCGCATATTTTTTCATTTTTGTATTAAATTGAATAGAAGACTAGTCTGGTAATAGTGTGTCTTGCGTCTGTTCGTCGTGCAGAGCAAAGGTGGTCAGATGCGGAAGGTTCGCAAAATGATTTCCAGAAGCCACATGAAGAGCGAAATGGTGATCATGCAGATGCTATGCTCGATGAGAACTTGGATGGTACGATTACAAGTTACTTACATGCATAAATGCATATATAGGCTTATAGGCATCCACAATATACATAAATACAGTCATACATTGCATATGTACATACATTGATAAATATATTTTAATTAATATACACCAATGTTTTCACATCAATGTGTAAATTGATTAGATTTGTCATTAGATAACAGTAATACATGCAAAAAGAAAAGAATTGAGATGACAATGATTTCGTGAAAATCTTTGATCTTTTCTGTTTATCGCGAAAATTGTTACACAATTAAAATTCATTGTGTAGTTTTGCCTTCTCGGCTTTCTCATTGAAACTTCATCATGATCGATGTCATCATGAGTTTGTTTGATTTCTTTCCTTTCATGATCGGTGTCATCATGAGTGTGCTTGATTCCTTTCAGCTCTCAATCATTACATGTGTTCGAAATTCCACTTCGTTGATCTCGCGGGATCGGAACGAGCACATCGTACGGGAAATGCTGGAGATCGACTAAAAGGTGAGATGAGAGATAAGGGAAACTTTTGGTAAGATAAGGGAAAAGGTCAGATAAGGGACCTTAATCGAACAAACGGCGCCTTTTGTTGCATTGTACTTTTTCATTTCTAAAGCATGTCTCGTGCGGCATTTACATTTCAAGAGCTGTCCCTTGTTTGCAACACCCCTTCCCCTTTTAGGCGCGCTTATAGCAGTATGGCCGCATTACGGCGCCATATAAATTGTTATTATTATTATTATTATTTTCACATAGGCATCAACTCGACTTGTCTATTGTCTGATGCCCCATTATCACTGAAATACACGCATGACATCGTCACTATCATTTCTGCCTTTAGTGAGTCTCTCAGTTCCTTTAATTCCTTTCGGGACATCGGGCGACCTTTAGTGAGTAAAACAATCTAATGACTAACCGATGTCACTGAACAGTTATGAGTGAATGACTTTCTCAAGATCCCTACACTGTAAGCATTTCGTGTCCAGGCTATATGGAAATGGAAATTTGTATTTATAAATCTGCTGCTGCACGTTTGTGGCCATCTTGTGGGACGAGTTTGTCACAGTGGTATATTTGTTTTTGGTCATTTCAGAATCGATTCACATAAACTCTGGTCTGCTGGCGCTTGGCAACGTCATCAGTTGCCTGGGTGATTCGAAGCGCAAAGTGGCGCATATTCCCTACAGGGATTCTAAGATCACACGAATATTAAAGGTTGGTGGAGACATCCAACTTTGCAGGATTCTCGCTACAATTTATTTACCAGCCTTAGCTGTGTACTTGGTAATGGTTAGGTAACTGAAGTAATTGCTTTTATATGTTTTGTTCTTATTACCTGCATCCCATGCCGTTCCAACTCTAAACATCGCCCACTCTAGCCATCTGTCTAACTCCTCGCCTCATTCTCCGGATCTTGACCTCTGCCTATTGACTTTGTTTTGACTGAGTGCCTGTGTACTTTACTAATTTCATTTCTCATCAACCTGTCATCAATTTGCAGCTTGTCAACTTGATTTATGCAAAACAAATAAAATGCTACTACAAATGATGCTACTAGCAATAATGTTGAATTTAATTAGTAGCGTGTTTTATTACTATTTCATTTTGTAAGGTCTAGAGATTTAATAAACTGCGCCTCTGCATTCTAAGTTGTTCGATATGTGATGAAAGCATCTGAGTTAGAATGAAGAGACATTTGATTCTATCTCATTTGCCTTATTTTGATCTGTTGTAGGATTCGTTGGGTGGCAATGCAAAGACGTTGATGATATGCTGCATTAGTCCTGCATCTTCCAATCTCGATGAGTCGCTTAATGCGCTGAAGTACGCCAACAGGGTAAGAAGGACATCATGAAAAAACCACTGCTCTTTGTTGCAAACAATACGATACAGCTGCAATTTGATATAACCTGCTCAGAAGTTAAGTTAACCCGTACTCTCCGCGTTACTCTCTAACCTATTGGCCAACGTGCGTATGTATCGATCTGTGATCTGTGCCACTTGGTTTACTACATTTCTTTGAAGTGTTGTTTGTTAATTGTTACCAACCTTTGAACCTTTGTTTGTCAATTGTTATCAACCTTTGAACCTTTCATTTGTCAATTGTTATCAACCTGAATGGTCTTATATGATGTTTTAATATACACCATAATGTAGGCATAATGAATCAACTTGAGAGCAGATTTGTGCAGCTTACCATTTTTTTGTCTTAGAACTCTGAATTCTCGTTGTGTGAATATTTTTTTAAATTGTTTTTAAAAGGCGAGAAACATCAAGAACAAACCGGTTGTTAACAGGGATCCACGGTCAATTCGATTTGAAGAAATGCAATCAGAGATCAAGGCAAGTTGAATTCTGTTATGTTACATAGATTAAATTAATTTAATTCTTATTCACGATTTTCCCTCTTAATGAATTTTTATGTTTTTATTACAAAGGGCATAAAATTTGAAACAAATATGAAATTTTTACCATGACTTGCCTATGATATCAGCTTATCGAAGCTGTTAATTGTCCATTCCAGACAAGTGGTCCCTTCTCTCGGCCAAGGTCACATATATTAAAAAGTGATTACTGATTTACAAATTGATTTGTCAGTTTAAATGTACATTTAGTCTTGTGTTCTGTTTGCATATGAAATCGTTTCTGTAAGTTCTTACAGATGACGCTGGTGTTACTTACATTCATTTCTGTTACTTTATTTTGTTTGTTAGGCGCTACGAGAAGAGCTGCAGAGGCAGAGGACATACGGCATCACTTCGGATGTTGGTATGCAGAGGATGCCAGCTGACATCGACCAGATGCGTCAACTGGAAGAAAAGATTTCCAGGTGACCAATGATCACTTTCGTTGTAGATTTCTAATTTTAACGTAAATCTGAAAACGGAAACTTGACAAAAGCCGCCTTTGTAACACTTGAAGGAGTTTTGTTTAATTGTTCGCAATTCTAGGCTGGAGACGGAGTGCTGTCATTACCGAATGATAGCAGACGAGGCTTACAAGCAGCTGTCGGAAGTTAAGGAACGAGATCTTATGTCACGAAGTCAAGTTGTGCGACTTGGAGATTGGTTGGAACTCATGGAAGAGGTTAGATTGATTATTATTATTCAGATAGATCTTAACGACTTTGCATTGTAATTTATTTGAACTGCAACTCATTGTTTTGCCTTGTTGTTGTTATTTTTATTGTTATTTTTATTGTTATTTTTGTGCATTTATTAAGTACCACTCTCTGATGATCAATCAGTTGATGGAACTAAACAATTGTGATTGAAGTACTTGCTCATAGTCCTTATTCAGTAGCTGTCCCAAACCTAGCGCTCAAAGGTCTCTGAGCACTGCCATGTGATATGCCACCTTTGTACATGTATGATTGTATGTGTTTAGAACTGCAGAGTTATGAATACAAGAAACTCACATTTACAAGCGAAAAGCTAAATTGTTCAGAAGCACTGCAGAAAGTGTGCAAAAGACACACAACACTGTGGTGCAGAAAATCCTGAAGACAAAGTATACTATACAATTTTTGCAACTCAACTGTTTTCATGTGGCTGTCTTTTGCCCTAAGGTGGATGCTGAACTCTACTGCTATAGTCCACGGTTCATAATTTATTTCTTGTTGTGCACGTCTGAACGTTGTTGAATTTTGTTCAGAAGTTGGAACCATCAGTTAGCTGTTGTATTGTATTACACTTCTTAAATTGTAAGGTTCCAAAAGCATGCTTGAAATTTAGATTTACAACTGTGCTAGCATTTTATTAGTTTATTTTATTTTGATATTCACTATTTCTTAATAGGAACTAAATCATGTGTTGTGTAACTTCTAGATTAAAAACAAAGTGCCTGCAACTTTGAGCCAAGACATATCGGACAATCAAGTCATTGTACGTCTCGAAAGAGAACTTGAACAAGTGCGTGCTTGTTCTCAATTATATTGAACATTCATTTACTATGAGGATTTATATAGCGCCCTTCATGGTTACTACTCAGGAGCGCTCACGAACAAACCTCGGCTGAAGAGTTTTAAGCTTGCGATGGAGCGTGTCAGAGGGGGACCCTTGGCAGCAGGCTCAGGTATGAAGGTAGCCCATTTCAGACCACAGGGCCATCAACAGGGAAGGCATGTCGCTGTCTGTTAGAAGTACGTGCATAGGGGACATTTTTGCCCTGTGCAGTGGAACGAAGGGAACGGCGGGCCTGGATATCCTGTGCGGAGTGGCAAAACTCCCTTTTTTATTTATCAGTGTTTTATACAGCTTTTATCTGCCCCAACCTCAGTGACTTGTTGCACAAACCCCTCTCCGCTGTCTCTTCCCGCCCTCTCCGGTCTGCTGATCGACTGGATCTACTGATTCCCTGGGCAAGGACTGCCATGGTCCAACACCGTCCCTTTGACATTCTATGTGGAATGACCTCCCTCCCACTATCCATAGTAAGATCTTATTGAGGGGGTGTCATGTTCAGCCCTTCGCTGCCTGAAGTCTTTCTTATTTTCTCGGGCTGTCACGCTGAGAGCGCCTCTCAATAGCTGGTATTGTAAGAGGCACTTTATAAATTCTTGTATGCGATGCAGTAAATTGTGTCTTTGTTTTCTACTCAGTGCAAGAGAGACCTCCAAAGCGACGAAGAAATATTTGCCGAGAAGACGCAGGACATTCAGTCTCTGCTCGAAAAAGTTTCAGAATTAGTAAGTTACGTTTGCGAAGGATTTTCGACTTTAATTCAATGATGCATGCATGCTTAGCAGCGACATTCTGGCAAATCCGATTAGCCTAGAAATGTTTTCAGTTTGCTCTGTCTTTGCTCAAGCTGGCATATACATATACGAATGCATTGATATCAGATTTACCGTTGTTTTGTTTCTGGTTTATTTAGGAATCTGTCAATGCAGAGCTTGTGCAGAAGATGGACGAATTGGAAGCATTGAATAAGAATAACTGTCAGCTCGTACTTTCGAAACAACTTGAACTTGACCGACTGCAGGCGAGAATTAAGGTGTGTTGTGGTCGTGATGGTCGTGATGGTGGTCGTGGTGGTAGTGGTGGTCGTGGTGGTGTTGACGGGGGTGGCGATGAGTAGTGGTGGTGGTCTAGATTCATGCATGCATAGATAGACAGATACGTGCTTGCATATATGCATACGTATATCGATACATGTATGCATACATTCATGCAAACATATTATAGATATATACACCTCTGATTGGTGTGCACTGTGAGAGGTGCTATATAAATGTATAGAGACAATACAATACATACATACATTTCATGCACACACACACATAGTGACACATGGATGCATAAATGCATGCATAGTTGCATGCATATATTATATGTACAGTTGATACATACATTCAGCATGTCTACAATGTCTGCAATGCATTCTGTTTAACTAAATAACATTTTTATGTATACACTATAATACAGGTTGTCTTATGACATTGATCACGACTATCGTAATTTAATGCTGATCTGATATCTTATTGTTTTAGCAATCAGAGAGTGTGAGGCAGACAGTGCAACTGGATGAGGCTACAGGTCCAACGGCTCCAAGACAACGAGCATTGTCTGTTCCTGTTCACGTTTTGGGCAACCGGTTGGCTGCCAAAGAGGCAAGTCTGTAGTACAGTAAAACGCTCCCTAACATCGAAAATGAATGAGTAAAAAATAGATCATTAATTGCTTTAAGGTAATAAATAAGGGCTGTAAGAAGAGTCATAAACGGACAATTAAGTACTTTAAATACAGAAATAAAGGCTTTGATTCAATAAATAAAGTATTTAAAAAGAGTAATATATAGATAAATAAGTGCTTTAAATGGAGAAATAAATACTTTAGATAAATAAAGGATCTAAAAAGAGTCATAAATGGACAGATAGGTGCTTTGAAAGAGGAATAATGCTTAAGAAAAATAAATAAGGTATTTATATAAATGGTTATAATCACCTTCTCGGTGCAGCCCTAAAATAGATAAATAAGTGTGTTAAAGCGGAATAAATGCTTGCGTATTTCTAGGCTTATAGTCGTAATATCCATACGAGTCCAGCCGTCCTAACACTTGACCGCGTCGTCCAGAACTTCCGTGCGCGCAGTCAACTGTTGGTTGCTCAACTGGAGGACGAGGATGAAGTCCTGGAGAAGACTTTTCCAGAGGAGGATTTGACGTTGGACGCAAAGTTCTCCGACAGAGCTTCAACGACTGGTACGACAAAACGGTCGGAAGAGACGGCTGATGGAAGAGCAAGCGAAACAGAAGGAACGGAAGCAGCCAGGTAAAGGAAGGGTGTGTGGATGGATGGGTGGTTGGATGGGTGGGTGGGTGTTGGTGGATGGGTGGGTGGATGGATGGGTGGGTAGGTGGATGGATGGGTGGGTGGATGGATGGATAGGTGGGTGGATGGATGGGTGGGTAGGTGGATGGATGGGTGGGTAGGTGGATGGATGGGTGGGTGTATGGATGGGTGTGTGGGTTGATGGATGGATGGGTAGTTGGATGGATGGATGGGTGGGAGAGTGGGTGGGTGTACAGGTGTTGTTGGATGGGCGTTTCAGTGGGTGGGTTCGTGCTATCAATTGGGATTATATTGCAGTTTTTCAGTTTGAAAATAAACTTCTTAATATTATTATTATTTTATTATTATAATTTTTTTATCATTATGTATGGATGTATGTTTGTATGTATCCAATGGCCGGCTGGATGAACGGATTATTCAGTTGCTTAGGTATTTGATGTGATTTTTCTTCATTTATTTAATCTGTTGTTACAGGTGCAATTTACTTTACTGCCTTCAATGTTCATTTTAAAATCTTTCTACGCTTTGACATATGATTGTAATAGTCTCATACTGAATTTATTATTATGTCAACATCATTGAAGAAATTGTTCATAATTTGTTTGATTTTGTTTTGTTTTCCTGCTGTCAATTCAGGTCACTGCTGACGAGATCTGACATCCGGCGAGGGACGTATCGAGTGAAGCGGCCTCAGCAGGTTCGTCCTCAGTTGACGAGGCCAGATGAGGATGACCTTCGTAAATCACAGACAGATGATGAGAAGCTTCTGGTTCTTACCAGTTCTGAACTGGAGTCGGATGGTACTACCATGGTTAATGGTATGGTATAATGTTGTAACAGTAGTACCATGGTTAATGGTATGGTATAATGTTGTAACAGTAGTACCATGGTTAATGGTATGGTATAATGTTGTAACAGTACTACCATGGTTAATGGTATGGTATAATGTTATAGCATTTGTCTGATGTAATCCAATGTTGTCTGTAGTGGTAAATGCGTATGTTTCTGAGCATTTACTTTTTCAAGTACTCTTATATTACGTTTATGATTATACTTGTATTTGCATTTATACTTTGCTTTACAGTTACAATTAATCTTGTATTTGTGATTATGATTAATTTATTACACTTCGATTTACATTTACACTTACATTTACATTTATATTTACAAGTTTCAAATGTCAAATGCTGATGATGATCTTAGGTTCGCGAATGGATCCAAAGATGACAATTGATCAGTTGAAAGCGAGCACCAGTCAGCAGCTGAAGCAGTTGAAGTTGTCGGAACTGGATATGCGACAATCAACACAGAAGATGAAGGATCTCGCCGTTAACATAAGGTTGAGCAGAACTTTCTTAACGTGCAGTTGTACACAAAATGTGCAGTTGTACACAAAATGTGCAGTTGTGCACAAAATGTGCAGTTGTACACAGAATGTGCAGTTGTACACAAAATGTGCAGTTGTAAATGAATTTGTGCAGTTGTAAAATAATCTTGTGCAGTGAAAAACAGTTTAAAAAAATGTCAATGTCATGCGATTTTGTTAATTTACCATTGAGGACTGGAATGGAATGAAGGGGTTGTGCAGTGAAAAAGGCTACATTGTGTCTTTTTAGGTGAGTTCAGGGAGAAAGACTAAAAAGTAAAAAAGGTCATCATAGCAGCCATGTGAACACATGCAATGATACACACATACTGTGCAGAGATTAATTTGTTTATTCTTTAAAATTTAGTTGACTAATTAAGCTCTTCAACGTGTACAAGGGCAACCCTGTCAGCACCTTTAAGGTTTCTGTCTATTTATTTTTTGTTGACCAATATAATTATTGTCTACTTGAATATGTGATGTCGTAAGATACTTGAAGCAATATAATTGTTTTCATTAAATTGAAGGTATTTAATTTTTATGAGTGAGCTATGGGAATTGCTTACTATTAAGTACACATTGTTGATATGCAATGTTACTCATGACAGGCTGAAGGAGCAGTTAATTCGAGAACTGGTTAAAACCGGTCAGGAGTCACAGCAGGTCAATCGCCAGTATCAGCGTCAGATCGGAACGCTGCAGAAGGAGAAGGACGACGCTGTTGTTGAACTGAACGGACTTCAGATGGCGCTGAAGGAACTCGAAAACAAAGAGAAGAGCGATAAGGTGAAGACGGAACGACTTCAAAGGTATTCACAACCTTTTTTTCGTCATTACCATACTATATATCGAATTATCTTATTAATTTTATTTATTAATTATTTATTTATTATTATTGATTATTTTAACATTTATTTTATTTTTGCATAAGGTGTTCACTGATGGCACACCAAGCTAGTAGTGCCCATCCATGTATTACGTATGCATAAAATTGTATTTTCAACTCTCCAACTGTTGAAACTCGTAGATTTTTCTAACCTCATAATGTTTATGTACAAATAAGCTTCTATTCTTACAGAAGTTCTACTTTACACAGTAAATACTCGAATCGAATGACTTTTTACAGTCTGCTTCCAAAGTTTTTCTACAGCACGAATTGCCGTTGTGTTTTTTCCAGCGAGTTTCAGAAGAAGATGGATTTGGCAAACGTGAAGATTCATGCGCTACAACGCAAACAGAAGGACATGGAAAAGATGACAACACTCGCTCCAAACGACAAACGGTGCGAGGTCCACAGATCAGACAATGGTTTCTTTTGGCACCATTTACTAGTCGAGCAAAACCACCGAGTTTTGATGTGTTCTAGTTTCATTTAACCCTTTACCCGTTCATTTTTAAATTTTAAGCCCGTTTTCAGCAGATATTTTCGTGGCAAACGGGTAAAAGATTAAACCAACAAGGAGCACTTCTTATAGGTTCTTCTTCATTTATTGAATCCCTTAAAGTGTCGACAAAAGAAAATGCAATACTTTTTTATGACCATATTATTTATTTACTGTCTGTTATTATTTTCATCAATTTTGGTCTTGTCTGATATTCTTTATAAGCTGTCTTCGTGCTTTCAAATATTCCACTAATTCAGGTCACTATTTTACCGTTTTGCTTAGTGTTTATTAATAAAATTATTTTATTTGCTTGCTGACTAAAATTACATTGTGTAAAAAAAGTTTTCATTTTAAACTGTAGTACAAGATGTCGCAAAGTCGAATTATTTTTTGTTTTCTGTTCTTTCAGTTTTTTATTGTTTTTTTTTGTCGTTTTAAAGACTATGGAATTGATGGTTGTAGAATACAGGACCTAGAAGTGGCAGTTTTGTTGTCGTTTTAACTTAAAGACTATGGAATTGATGGTTGTAGAATACAGGACCTAGAAGTGGCAGTTTTGTTGTCGTTTTAACTTAAAGACTATGGAATTGATGGTTGTAGAATACAGGACCTAGAAGTGGCAGTTTTGTTGTCGTTTTAACTTAAAGACTATGGAATTGATGGTTGTAGAATACAGGACCTAGAAGTGGCAGTTTTGTTGTCGTTTTAACTTAAAGACTATGGAATTGATGGTTGTAGAATACAGGACCTAGAAGTGGCAGTTTTGTTGTCGTTTTAACTTAAAGACTATGGAATTGATGGTTGTAGAATACAGGACCTGGAAGTGGCAGTTTTGTTGTCGTTTTAACTTAAAGACTATGGAATTGATGGTTGTAGAATACAGGACCTAGAAGTGGCAGTTTTGTTGTCGTTTTAACTTAAAGACTATGGAATTGATGGTTGTAGAATACAGGACCTAGAAGTGGCAGTTTTGTTGTCGTTTTAACTTAAAGACTATGGAATTGATGGTTGTAGAATACAGGACCTAGAAGTGGCAGTTTTGTTGTCGTTTTAACTTAAAGACTATGGAATTGATGGTTGTAGAATACAGGACCTAGAAGTGGCAGTTTTGTTGTCGTTTTAACTTAAAGACTATGGAATTGATGGTTGTAGAATACAGGACCTAGAAGTGGCAGTTTTGTTGTCGTTTTAACTTAAAGACTATGGAATTGATGGTTGTAGAATACAGGACCTGGAAGTGGCAGTTGAAAGAATGAAGCAGCAACAAGAACAGCTGCAGCGTCGACTTAAAGAGGAGCAAGATCGAAAGACACGGCTTGAAGTAAATCGCTTGTCTGTTTAATATATTCAAATTAAATGCAAATTAAATGCAAATTAATCAAGATTATGAAGTTTAATTTTAAACTTACGTTGTCTGACATGTTCTCTCACAATCTTACGACTATCGTCTTTTGCCGAGGTTGAGTCTGAAGTGCTCCTGAGTAGTAACGTTGTAGGTGCGCTATATAAATCCTTGTAGTGAATGAATGAACTTGTAGTAATTTTACTATCTATAGGTTAGATGTAAGTTTCAAATTAAATTCATATTAGAATTGATGTTATATTTATGGAGACATTTCACATTGAATTTTCACTGAATTTAATATATTTCTTGTTTAGATATTATATGATTTTTTAGACATAAGTTATACAATGTATATAATATATACATTAAATTTGTAGTAAATTAGGTTTGATGTCTTCATGAGCTGCCTAATGTATAAAGTTTGTGGTTATTTAATCTGGGCTACTTATGAGGAATAGCACGCACCTTGCAGTTCTGAATGGTTAGTGATGCATTTAAAATAATAAAAATTCTGAAATGTTTCGTACATGTGTCCCTCCTTGATAATTGATAAAATGAACTTTCTCACCAATATTTATGCCAGGTAAGTGATCCAGAGGAAACTTGTCCTAAGGGGAAAATTCTGGGGAAATTGTCCTAAAGGAGAAATTTCATGCAGAAATGTCCTAATTCGAAATATCCAAGAAATTGTCCTAAGGGGAACTGTCCGGGCAAAGGTTCTAAGGGAAAAATTGTCCTTTTGTGGAAATGGGGTGGGAATGTCCTATGGGGAAAATGTCCATGGGGAAACTTTCTAGTCCCAGCACAGATTACTTTTACTCTGCTGGTGGTGCTATTTAAATATGTTTCTACAATAATAATTATAAATGATGGATTATGATATATATTTTTTTAATCAGCGTGATCTTCAGAAGGAGCAGCAGAGAATCAAAGAACTCGAACTTCATGGCGAGCAGCAGAAGAAAGTGATGAAGGTGAAGATGGAGGAGATGTCGCTGATACAGAGGAAACTTCGCAGTGGAGCGCAGAGCAGCTGCAGCAGGTGCTTGTCATTGTCTTGTCGTTGCCATGGGAACTACTGTTTATTAGATCATTATGGTTGTTGTCTTATAACTGCCATTGTTTAAATGAAATTATGGTTTTTGTTTAGACAGCAGATGATGTCTTGCAAGGTTGTTGTTTGTTTTCTTGCTGTGGTATGTTATACGTGGTATATATAAAAACACTGTATATGTATAATGTTGTATATGCCCTCAAATATCTCTCTGACTATATGCATAAGCCTCTATCTGTGAAACCTGTTTGCCTTGTGCACTCTACCAACTGTTTTGACCTTTTTGTCCCTTTGTTTCACTGTTCAGTATACCTTTCAATTGTGAAATGGAAACCATGTGTGATCCATTGATTTCTGTTTAGTTTAAAATGGCTTGACTTATTTTTAATGCCTTCTTATTGTGCTTACTATTTCAAACTTAAAGACGGCCTCTGTCTTTTCATAAGAGGTAAGAACGTGTGGTTGTTCACTGGTCACCACGAACTTTGTGTGTGATAGCTGCGTGATGTGTGTGTGTGTGATCCACGAATTTTGCACAAACTAATTACTTATCTGGTTCTTCACTCGGCTGCTTGTCTATTGGGCACATCCTTGATGTGACTCTGTCTGTTTCTGCCTACGTGTGTTCTGTTTTGCACTGGCTTCCTGTTTCTCGGCATATCTCTTGCGGCACCCCATCAAAAGGGCGCCCGACAAAAGGGCGCCCGACATAAGAGTGGTGCTCTTAAAAGAAATGTTATCGATGAAGAGTCGGCCTAGAGGTAATAATATTATTATGAGTAAATAAGCAGCTCAACGACGACGCGAAAACTAGCAAAAGTTAAATATTTCACACATGGTGTTTGTTGATAGACAACATGCTCCGGGCACCAGGTAGAGGTGCTAAAATAAACAAATCGAGTGTAGAAATCGGTAACATGAGAGGTTTGAACAGTCGTAATCACGTAATGTAAGTTTTATATAATTATAAGCAAAGAAATCACGTTACTTGTATTGTCTGTTTATTTCCGAATCGTCTTACGCTCATTAGTCGTCAAAGAACCGTTGTTGTTGTTGTTATTGTTTGTGGCAGAGAAGAACAGGTTCGTCTTGATGAGCAGAAGAAGTGGTTGGATCAGGAGATGGAGAAGGTGCTGGAGCAGCGAACTGCCACCGAGGAATTGGAAAAGGTTTTGTGTTTGCACGACACACTTTCGTTGGTTTCTAAGTTAAACGTTTAATTATGATCTAACATCTGAGTAGGTTTCGTCATTGATCTGTTTTAGGCATTGTCAGTGTTTGTATTGGAATTTATGAGACTGGACGAATGTGAGTAGGTGGATAGAGTGATTGATTGATGAGTAGAAGATTGGAGAAGTATTAGGATGGGGGTAGTATGGTGGAGATGCAGGGGGATTGAGGAGCAGAATGATGAAGGAGTAATAGAATTAAGGAATTTAGGAGTATGAAGAATGACTAATGGAGGCATAGAAAGGTATGGGGGAATGGGGGAAGAGGAGGATGTTGGAGTAGGAAAATAGAGAATGAAAGAACAGGAGGTAGGGGTATAGCATGTATGGCTGAGACTTTCGTTTTGCTCACTTATTAAAATTGTTTACATTGGTCTTTGTGTTGAGCAGGAGTTGAGACGACGCGAAGAAATCATTGCGAAGAAGGAAGCGATGTTGGCTGAAAAGAGTGAACTGGAGATTAAGAAACTACGTTCAAGTCAAGTCATCAACAAGGTTGGCAAATCGATTTTTGTTTGATTTGATTGATTTTTGATTGTTTGATTGATTTATTGATTGATGCATTTATTGATTGATTGAATATTCGGTCAAGAAACTGGCAAGTCAACTTACTGCAGTGTTAAATCTAGTCCCTCTTCTTTGGGGTATGGGGGAATTTGGGTTTCTGGGGTGGGGCAAACGGCAGTTTTCGGTGGACGGCCACCGCTGAGCCAGGCGCTGATGACACCCTTTGACCGAGAAATTTTCTGATGACCTTTTTCTTAGTCTTTCTGTCAGAATTTTTTATAAACATACCATTTTCGTACATATCTACATGTTAACAAGACCTGTAAAAAATTTTTGGGATGGCGAATTGTGGCGTGTATAATTTTTCTGGGGAGGAATGGTACGCATTTACATGTATACAACATATTTGGAATTTTTCTGTGAATGTAATATCTTGGAGGGGGGACTTTCCCCATGAGACATCTGGATTAAACACTGAACTTTCTGACCATCTATCTGTTAGCTAACCAGTCAATGCATAAATTATAATTATAATCAAGTTAGAGGCAGTCTGTGTGTTTGTCTTAGGACATCATCATGGTGTCGTCACGTCTCGAGTCGGTTGAGCAGCAAATAAAGGAGAAGACGAAGGAAGTTTCGTCGACACCAAGGGAAATCCAAGGTCAAGGGATGAACGAACTGACGAAACTGATGAAGGAAAGGGACAAGTTGAAGAACCAACGCAGTAAACTCGAGGCGAAGATTAACCACGGTGCACTGCTATCGACGCAGGAAGACAGGAGGTTTGTTCTCCTTGCTTCCACGTCATCCTACCTCACGTCGCACTCCCACTCAATCCTCACACTACATCCTCCGACTTCATACACCTGCCGACTTTGGAGAAGTGCTATATAAAATATCCTAAATAAGAACTGAAATAAATGAACAGATTGTTCGTCCACAGACTGACTTAATGATTGACGAATGCAATGCCTGATTGAGAGATTGATTGACAGATACAATGCTTGATTGTCAGATTGATTGACAGATACAATACTTGATTGACAGATTGATTGACAGATACAATGCTTGATTGACAGATTGATTGACTGATACAATGCTTGCTTGATTGACAGATTGATTGACAGATACAATGCTTGGTTGGCAGATTGATTGACAGATACAATGCTTGATTGGCAGATTGATTGACAGATACAATGCTTGATTGACAGATTGATTGACATATACAATACTTGATTGACAGATTGATTGACAGATACAATACTTGATTGACAGATTGATTGACAGATACAATACTTGATTGACAGATTGATTGAACTGGACGAGGCAGTTGAGGCGCTCGATGCAGCCATCGACTTCAAGAACGAGTTGATCAGCAGTCGTCAGGCGGAGGTGAGGGGCTCGATGCTCAACAGTGACAATGATGGATTGCTCAGCAAGTTGTCGTCGCTGTCTGCCAATGAAACGCGAGTTCTGCTCGCTCGATACTTCACCAAAGTCATCGACTTGAAAGACGGACAACGGCTGACGAAACGACAGAGCAACGAGTTAGAGGTTCGTTTTGGTTTGATTTCTAAGTGACTGACTTATTGGCTAAATGACTGACTTATTGACTGACTGTCTGGCTGCAATGCCATGGCTGGCTGACTGAGGGACTGATTGAATGACTGACTGATTGACTGAGTGACTGATTGACTGAGTGACTGATTGAATGACTGACTGATTGACTGAGTGACTGATTGAATGACTGACTGGCTGCATGGCTAGCTGACTGACTGACTAATTGGCTGTGTGATTACAAATACAGTTATAGTTTCAGATATATATTGCAATTATATATTGGTTTGTTGTTAAAGGTAAAACTTGAAGAGCAGGAATCTGTCATTCGAGATCTGGAGTTGAACCTTCAGCATTCGTCTGCTGAAGCCGATCGTAAGATCACGAAGCTGCAGCAGGAATACGAACGAAAGATTCAGCTGCTGATGCGCCGACTGATGGAGAAGGAGGCAGATGGAACGACGGATGCGGCAGGTGGTGCTGCCAATGGAAACACTGCTGCTGCTGTTGCGGAGGAGGAGGAGGAGGAGGCAGGGGATGTGCGAGGAGGCGGTCTGATGAAAGATGGAGCGAAGGACGCTAGGTAGTCGGCTGTTGTCTAACGGGTATCATGTTGTTCGTGATGTTGTTGTTTCTCTTCCCTTTCCTCCTTCTCTGTGTCCTCCTCCTCCTCTTTCTTGTTCTCTTTCTTCTCCTTCTCCTCTCTTCATCCTCCTTTTCGTCCCCTTTTCCTCTTCTCTTTTTCTTCCTCCTCCTCCTCTTCCTCCTCGTCTTCTTCCTTCTTTTCCTCCTTCTTGTCTCCTCCTCCTTCTCCTTTTTCCCTTCCTCTTACTTCTTCTCCTCCTCTTTATCCTTCTTCCTTTTCTCCTCCTCTTCCTCCTCTCCTTCTTTCAGAAATTAGTTCCATGTAGGTTAATTTCATTTCCGACTCTGCTATCAAGGTGAATGCACGCTGACTTTGACGTTATCTTGCGTGTGTTTCAGAATAGCGCAGCTGGAGAAGGAGCTTCACTATTACAAAACGATGACACGCGAGTTGAGGAAGAGGTTCCAGGACGGGTCGGGGGAGCAGGTCAATCTCTCGAGGTCGATAAACAGCGGCATGAAACGGGGTTTGATTCTGTCCGGTCTGTCCAATAATCTGCCTGATGACAATGGTGCTGTCGATAGACTTCGACATCCAAACCTTGCGCTGCCAATGACGGTTGCACCGGTTCGTGTGTCACGTCGCGACTTGAGACGGCTGAGCAACGAGGAATTGCTCGTGAGGAGAGCGACGACGACGACGACAGAGCACGATGCTAACAATGCCACCTGGTTAGCCATTTGTCTCATATCATGACAAGAGAAGATGTCGGTTTCATTGTTGTTTTTGTTGAATTTGTCTGTTATTTTATTGAGCGCTGAAGTTAGATGCCAGCAGTTTGAATTACGTGAATGATTATCTTCTTTTGAATATGCTGCCTGTAATTTATTTCAGAACAACTGGAAGAATAAGTTTAAAAGTTAGTGGATGGTTATATCATTTCGCTTATGAACCAACATCAGGTCTACTATAAAAGCTGCGCTATCATGGTTGGTCCATCTTTCTGTAATAAGTTACCTTGCAGTCTCCGTAATGAACTTCTTCGTCTTTCTTTGAACCTGTTCTGCTTTCATTCTAAAACCATTCTCTTTCATTGTAGTTTGGTGCTGTCATGTCTGGAGCACCTCTGAGGAATTTTCTCTTGAAGTGGCGCTATATAAATTCATGATTACGATTACAATTAATACAATATCTGTGTGCTTACTTTATCTGCTCTAAGCTCAGTAGTTGAATTATTGTCAAGGCCACGAATACGATGGTAATCTCTAACCTGTGGACTTGGAATGATATGCAACTGAATGATTTTGATAAAGCTTTTGATGCTATAACCAATGACCGTTATGTGCTGCATAATATGCATATGCAAGTTAATTTACACAGGAGGAGTTTGTCTTTCCTAAACTGCTAAATTAAGTGTTTTAAATCTATGTCTTATTCTCTGTCTTCTTGCAGATGTTCATTCGCTACTGCCGACCTGAACTGACCTAGATCCATGTCAAGAACAGACCTGAACTGACCTAGATCCATGTCAAAACAGACCTGAACTGACCTAGATCCATGTCAAGAACAGACCTGAACTGACCTAGATCAATGTCAAGAACAGACCTGACCTAGATCCATGTCAAAACAGAACTGAACTGACCTAGATCCATGTCAAACAGACCTGACCTAGATCCATGTCAAGAACAGACCTGAACTGACCTAGATCCATGTCATAAACAAAGAGCCAGTTGTCGACCATAATTACTGCCTTCGTTAATTGTCTCTATTTCGCCATCTGGTGATCATTAAAGGATGCTGGCGGATTTGATGACTGCTGACTTACTGACTCTTTCTGTGCCTAATATTTAAAAATCACTTAAACTGATTTCCATTGTCGCAGTGTCTATAGCAGATTTTTCAAGGTAACAGCAGTCATGACTGGTTTCCGCGGTAACAAGTTTTTTTAATGGAATTACAGTGTAAATTATTAGTGTCTATGGTAACTGTTAGATTGGAGTCACAGTGTGAGTATTATTGGTCTTCATGGTCACAATTTTGGGGGGTAGGAGTGAATAGTTTATGTGGTAACAGTTTTTGGGGTAAAAATATAAATGCCCAGTTTCCATTGAAACAGTTATCCAAGTATCGGCGTAAATTTATGACTAGTTTCTGGGTTAAGAGATTTTTGGAGTAGTAATGGAAATGGTTGGTTTCCTTGGTAACAGATTTTGGTGTTTCAGCGTGAAGGACCGGTTTCCATGGTAGCAGTATTTTGATGTTAAGGACTAGTTCCCATGGTAACAGTATGTTTGACGTTGAGGAGATTACTTTACGCTTTATAAACTGATTATTTGAATGTGTTATAATAGATATTACTATCGACGTATTACTTGCGAAGCTGAGGATTTTCTATGTGCTTCTAGTTTTGTTGTTAATACTGCTGATTAATTCTATGTCTACGTTTCTCTTTAGTGATCGGTAATTAAGATTTCTTTGCTAATTAATTAGAATTGGCATTAGTTCAAATTGCATTATTGCTTTTATTAGAATTAGAATTTTAGAGGTGCCAATTAATTAGAATTTGCATTAGTTCAAATTGCATTATTACTTTTATTAGAATTTTAATTAGAATTTGTATTAGTTCAAATTGCTTAATTGAGTTTAGAGTTTTAGAAGAAGAACAAAATAATTGGAATTGGTATTAGTTGAAATTTCTTGATTCATTTGGAGATTTTAGAATCTGAACTAAATAATTGGATTTTGCAGTAGTTCAAAATGTATTGTTAGAATTAGGCTGTTTAGAATAGCTAATTAATTAGAAATAGCAATAAATTGGTTCAAATTGCATAATTTTTAGAATAACTAATTAATTAGAAAAACAGAATTGGTACTTGATTACTTATTTAGCTAATTAGTTAGTTTCTCGTTAATTATTACATGCCAATGTTATTTCATTCATCACTCAAAACTCGTCTGCTTTGCATGGACCGTAAGATGCCTTTAGATTAAAATAACGAAGATAAATGCTATGCATTGTTGTTAATACTACTAATGATAATTATATTAGTGTTTTTTATTAGTAAATGCACTTTTTGAAAGATGGTTGTGTTGACAAGTTGTAAGCTACCTATATCGTTTTATTCTCCCAGGATTCATTTAGAAAACTTTATACTATTCCAACAGATTTCTTTAATGCCCTTCTCTTACTTATCAACAAGTTATCTTAATAAAAATGGGTGTTTAATTGAAAGTCATCAAACATCTTTCATCTTCATTTATTTACCGCCAGATGATGATGATGGCGGTGGCAATGATGATAATAATGACCGATTATGACGATGATGATGACAATGAGGATGATGATGATTACGAAGATGCATGTAGGCCTACATTTGTACTGATTTTTAGTGTCTTTCAGGCAAGCCTATAGGCCTACCTGGAAAGCACCATCATGACGATATGAGGACGTGACAATGGTTTTCCGAGGCCTTTTTTTTAATAAACAGCCTAAAAAGGAAAAACCTCTATAGAAAACGTGTTTTTTTGCACCCACTCTTGAGTGCAGTAGGGATTAACTTTCATAGGCCTAATTGTGCTCATCTATCGGCAATCAGAGTAAAGACTAAGCCTACTAATGCCTGACATGGTTTACATCTCTTGCCGGTGATTGGTCACGGCTTATTCGTCTCCTATTGACCGTGACTTCCCATTGGTTAGTTCAGCTCCGATAAGCCCTTCTCTGATTGGTCGGGCTTTGATGAAACGAATCTAGCGAGTGTGGCACCAGCGTGATTCAATCGTTTTTCCTGGCGGACTTTCTGATCGATTCCTTGATCCGATTTGATCGAACCGCTCGATCCGAACGATGACTTGATTGATTCAATTAATAATTGAGCGGAAGATGACAGCACGGTACCCGGCTGCTCCCGGAGCAGCAATTCTGAAGACGGCGGAGGCGAGCGACGACTCGCTGCTGCGTTTGAAAGCTCGGTGAGTCGGAGCGGCGTGCGTGCGTTCACCGAACCATATTAAAGTTGCACTCGCAATCGATTGCACGCGGAACACAGGACCAGCTAATGGACTCGCTCCGTCTACTCTATGTCTGGCTGGATGTGTCTGTATGTCTGTCTGTCACTGTCCGTATGTCTCAGTCTGTATGACTTGTTTCTGTGCGTTTTATTGGATCCCTGTCTGATTGTCTGTGTATGTCTGCCTGCGGCGCTCATTCTATTATAGTTCTCTGTAGGCTATCTTTGGGCTTTGGTTTCTGTCTGAATGTCTCATTGTATGTCTGTCTGTCAGTCCTGCTTTGTTTGCATGGATCTTTCTAGTTCCCTGTCTTTTTTGTGTCTTATTCTTTGTCGATCGCTTTCATTCTGTCTGCCTGTCTGTTTGTCAGCCTGTCTGCTTTGCTGGCTGTCTGTCTGTATGTGTCTGACTGTCTATCCGTCCGTCCGTCCATCTGTCTGTCTGTCTGTCTGTCTGTCCGTCTGTCCGTCTGTCTGTCTGTCTGTCTGTCTGTCTGTCTGTCTGTCTGTCTGTCTGTCTGTCTGTCTGTCTTCTGTCTGTCTTCTCCCTCCATGATCGTCTGCGTCTGTGGAGCAACCGTAACGATTATTTAATAAAGATATCACGTGGTCATAAAGCATGGCGCACTGATCTTTTTCTGACGACGCCATCGACGACGTACCCCCTCTTCACCCCCCCCCCCCCCCGCTGCCGACCCCTTCCCCCCGCTCCATCCAACATCCGGATGGATATTCCAGCAATGGTCACTCGCCACCGAATCTCTCTCTGTGTCTCTTTGTGTTTCTCTGTCTGTTTGTCTGCATGTCTGTGTTTGTCTGCATGTCTGTGTTTGTCTGTGTGTCTGTCTGTGTATGTGTCTGTGTAGGTCTGTCACTGTCAGTATGTACGTTTGTCTGTCTGTTTGTCTACGGCAGCAGCGTCTGTCTGCATGTTTGTCTGTCCGTGTGTGTGTCTGTTTGTCCGTTCGTCTGATCGTCTGTGTGTCTGTTTGTCTGTCTGTTTGTCTGTCTGTCTGTCTGTCTGTGTGTCTGTCTGTCTGTCTGTGTGTCTGTCCGTCTGTCTGTATGTCTGTCTGTAAATCTGTCTGTCTGTCTGTCTGTCTGTCTGTCTGTCTGTCTGTCTGTCTGTCTGTCTGTCTGTCTGTCTGTCTGTCTGTCTGTCTGTCTGTCTGTCTCCCATAATACGTCGGATACATCGTATACACCGTGACATTAAACCAACGTACTCGATAGATAAACGCATTATCGGCAAAAGATACAAAGTGTGTTCGTGTGTGTGCGCGAGTGTGCGCGCGCGTACAGCTGCTCGCCAATCAGTCGGTCAGTCGGTCGGTCAGTAAACGAACGACTGGACGCTGGAGAGTAGCCGTCGCGGCGCCTCGAGAGATCCACCCTACAGGACGAGAACCGACGGATATTGTATACGAACACTAAGTGCTACTACGACGACGACATCTTCTTGGGCGATCGGTAGACCTCATGTGCGCGGTGTTAAGCGTGTATACTCGGCGGTGTTTTTATCCTACGACCAGGCACTGATTATCGCTCACCTCTGCTGCTGCTGCTGCTGCTGCTGCTGCTGCTGCAGCTGCTGCCCTTCCCTCTCAACTGGTAAGTGACGTTTGATCGACATCCGTTTTTACCTGCAGTGCATCTCAAACCATCAGCAAGTGTTAGAGTGTTGAAGCGACAATAAACATATAGCGATATTATAGCCTATAGGTATAGCACTCAGGGAGAACTTACACTCGACTAATTAATTTCTAAATAGATAATTAAGTGGTTAAGTGGTTTTTAGTTATGTAATTAATTAACACATAATTTCCTGTCTGTGTCTGTTTCAAACGCCAACAACAATAATTGAAGAACATCAAATCTCTTCGATTGATTCTTCTGTTTAGTTCGTCCATGCAGCAGCGACAACAACTCTGATGAATTATTTCATTGCAGAGGTGCTTTATAAATAAATAATCACTAGTCTTTCGATTCGCTGATCCTTCTCGTAACAATACAGTTGTAGGCCTATTTGATGGATTGTCCTCATCCAATGTTCATAAGTAGGCCTACCCTCACGACCATACGACAGTAGGCCTACGTCAATGGCACAGATTAGGCCTAATTACGTACGAAGGACTTACTCAAGGTCATTACATGATGACTGAGTTGAAGCTCAAACCAGCATCGTAATTAAGGTAGGCCTGCTCTACGCGTTGTAAAGCGATTGAGAGAAGCAGATAAATTAGACTTGCTGATTGGCTACCAGAAATATATTTCCCTTTGGAATTCATCATTCTCTTTATATGCATTTGTAGGAATGGCTTTATTTAATGTTTTGCTAATCGTCGTCAAGTAAAACGTATACAAATATACGCCTGTTAGCCTATACGAAAGAATTTCTCTCTAGTCCGTAGGCCCTACATCTCAGAGGCCAAGTTCACACTTCTGGCCGATTATAAAAATGTATTGTTTTGTTATTCTACTTAAGGATAAGGAAAGATATTCCTGGGATAGAGAACACCAATGCAAAAAGGATTCAACTGCCAGACAGAAACAGACGAAAAAAATGTATCTAGTAAAAAGTAAAATACCAAGAGGAAAAAATAAATATTATGTCTTCAATTAGGAGGAACAGAAGAAAGAAATGTCTTGGATAAAGCACGTCAAGAGGCAGCAGCAGCACTCAATTGTATGCAGAGAGAAAAATCAATTTACAAAAAGCAATCTTCAAGTTACTGCCGTTGCGACAGATTATTTTCGTCGTTGCCCTACATTCGTTCCTCTGTGAAATTGAATAACTGATCACTTGCGTCGAAATGGGTTGAAATAAGCGTAGCCTATACACAGGGGCGGATTCAGGGGCAAATCCGGCCATGCCCATGCATTCAGAATTTTGCACATTTCTCACCAGCTATTCTGGGGGAAACAGACAGAGAAGACAGATAGTAAAAAGGAGTAAAAGGGAGAAAAAGTAGCGTATGACTAAAACAGAAGAAAAAGGTCACCAGCTATTTTGGCGGGAAAAATATGGTACGGTTTTTGGAAATTGATATCTTTTTCTGACATATCGACCAAATGACTAAAAAAGGTCATCAGATTTTGCGGCAAGGAAAATGTTTTTAGACCCAAGACCGAAAATATTCCTCCCCCCCCCCCAAAAAATTCTGTCTCCGACTCTGCCTATACATGTAGCCTATATATCTTCGTTTTTAGATTGCTATTTCCTCTCTGTTTTCAATTATATGTCATGTGGTATTTTGCGGGACTGGCTGTCACTGAACTGTGGCTGACTTATCGATATCACCTATATATAGCCTATATATAAATTCAGCACGATAGATTATATATATATATATATATTTATATATCCAGGGCACTCAGTCGCATATTGGCAATATTTTATAGGGCCTGTATACGTGAGCTTATATTTAAAGGCTATACGCCTATATAATTCTACTGCTTTCCTGCATGTTGCGCACAAAATTAAATTAAATTTTCTTTAGGTCCATAATATCATTACGATAATGTCACATGATTTATTGTGACTTAACATGATGTATTGTGACTTAACATGATGTATTGTGACTTAACATGATGTATTGTGACTTAACATGATGTATTGTGACTTAACATGATCTTCTTCTT
>OX243816.1:43805245-43827745 GCA_945859605.1 Lumbricus rubellus
CGTCCATCTGTATATCCGTCTATTCATCCCTCTGTTTGTATATCCGTCTATCCGTTCGTTCGTCTGTATATCCGTCTATCCATCCGTCCGTCTGTATATCCGTCTGTATATCCGTCTAACCATCCGTCCGTCTGTATATCCGTCTGTATGTCCGTCTGTATATCCGTCTATCCATCCGTCCATCTGTATATCCGTCTATTCATCCTTCTGTTTGTATATCCGTCTATCCGTTCGTTCGTCTGTGTATCCGTCTATCCATCCGTCCGTCTGTATATCCGTCTGTATATCCGTCTATCCATCCGTCCGTCTGTATATCCGTCTGTATATCCGTCTATCCATCCGTCCATCTGTATATCCGTCTATTCATCCCTCTGTTTGTATATCCGTCTATCCGTTCGTTCGTCTGTATGTCCGTCTATTCGTCCGTCTGTCTGTATATTCGTCCGTTCGTCCGCCCGCTCGTCTGTATATATATATATTTATCCGTCTATCCATCCGTTCGTTTGTCTATCCGTCTATCCGTCCGTTCGTCTGTATGTTCGTCCGTCCGTCTGTATATCCGTCTATTCATCCGTCCGTCTGTATGTCCGTCTATCCACCCATCCGTTTGTATATACGTCTATCCGTCCGTTCGTCTGTATGTTCGTCTGTCCGTCTGTATGTCCGTCTGTATGTCCGTCTATTTGTCCGTCTATGTTCGCCTATCCGTCCGTCCGTCTGTATGTCCGTCTATCCATCCGTCCGTCTGTATGTCCGTCTATCCATCCGTCCGTCGGTATATCCGTCTATCCATCCGTCCGTCTGTATATCCGTCTATCCGTCCGTTTGCATATCCGTCTATTCGTCCGTCCGTCTGTATATCCGTCTATCCGTCCGTTTGCATATCCGTCTATTCGTCCGTCCGTCTGTATGTCCGTCTAGCCATCCGTCCGTCTGTATGTTCGGCCGTCCGTCTGTATGTCCGTCTATTCGTCCGTCTGTCTGTATATCCGTCAATCCGTCCGTCCGTCTGTATATCCGTCCGTCTGTATGTCCGTCTATTCATCCGTCCGTCTGTATGTCGTCTATCCATTCGTCCGTCTGTATGTCCGCCTATCCGTCCGTCTGTTTATATGTCCGTCTATCCATTCGTCCGTCTGTATGTTCGTCTATCCGTCCGTCCGTCTATATGACCGTCTATTCGTCCGTCTGTTTATGTTCGTCGGTCAGACGCCGTTCCACGCTGGTTCCCTGAAATGATGGACAGAATCATTACCTTTGTATAGCGCCAGTTCTTATCTTGCGAGGCAGATGCTTCTCTCCTCAGCCTAGCTCTCCTCCGTCAGTCAGTCCATCCGTCCGTCTGAAATTTATACGCAATAGTCAAGCTATGCCTTCTGCGATCGATATTATGTGTATATACACATGTATGTATATATTCTTGTCTATATATATATATATAAGCGTACATATTTGTAGATATATATATATATATGTATATACATGTATGTATATATGCATATACATGTATGTATATATGTATATATAACGCACTTGCCTTTTAATTCTTCTTATTATTCAGCAATTGTTGAAGCATCTTCCAGTATACCATCAGTGAGGTCGTGAAACAACTCCACCTCCATCTCCACCTCCTCCACCTCCATCTATTATCTTTGACGGAACTCCGTTCCACCTAAATAAGCTTATATAGCTCAGTTTTGATCGTGACTTAAATTTGAATCTACCCTATTCACCGAGTATATATAGGCTATAATTATTATCCATGGATTCTGTATAAATCATAATTGTCGGGGACACTTTGATGTCTTAGACCATGACTATCAAGCAGCATCAGCACTGAAATGATGAGCAATTTCATTGAAATGTCAGCCTAAAATTCTGCCATGCAGTGTGGAAATTTTAAAAAGTTACATAATGGATATAAAGGGGATATTCATTGAAGTTTCAAACCATGTCTTCAGCAAGTAAATTTTGAGTAATTTAGTTGAGAACTAGAGATGACAGCTTAAATGAAAATGTTGCCATTACAGTGTGGAAATGTAAAAAAATTAATGAAGGGGTAGTTTTAAAGTCTGAATCAACGACTTTCAAGTTTCAGCTCTGAAATCATGAGCACTTTTGTTACAGTCACAGTCTAACATGCTACCATTGCAGTGTCGAAAAATAAAATACGATAATTTCCGCAATTTCGGCCGTTCGTCCACCCAAAACACGAAAAGGGCTTTAGCCTCCCCCCCCACTAAAACCAAACTCCGCCCACGAGTGGCAGTAGCAGCAGCAGTAGCAGTAACAGTAGCAGTAGCAGTGGCAGTAGTAAAGAAGAAAGAATACAAGCAATCCTTTCAGCAATCAGTTGTAATCACCTAAATTGCTGATTTCGTAAACTACAAAGAACGGTCATCATCATTTATTTATTCCAACCACATTGATTACCTGCTCGTCGCAGTTTTTACCGATCGTAAATTTTTTCCCTGGTGTGATTCTCGTTTTGTCGACGCATAGCACGCCACACACCGAACACGAACACCACCGTCAACACCGACAATGAATAATTAATTCTAGAGAAACAAACTGCAGTCGATCTCGTTGTCTATATACGATGCATATCGACAGCAGCAAAGATGCGCATCTTAGCAGGATAATTAATCAATTATTCAAGCGATTAATAATCAATACACATTTCTCCTTGAAGCGCAACAATGGTCGCCGGTATATGCAAGCAGCTGAACTATATATTGTAATTTGTAGTACGGTGGTGCCAACGATTTCTTTTAATTTACTGAAGGTCACAGTGTAACACGTCAGAGGTTGCTGACCCGATTCGACATTCTCCTTCTCACTCTGTTATAATAGCACCCTTGAACTTTCGACGTCACGTGTATCTGAATGGAATTCTAAAAATGGACTTGTGACTCGTTGGGAGGCTGGGACTGTGACCCCGGGAGTTGAAGGTTATCCCGTTGAGACATCTTCTTCTTCTTCTTCTTCTTTCCATGCATCGCCTGTTGTGAGCATTGACTGCGTAGGAAGAGATGGGACCGCGTATACTTTGTCAACGTCACAACGTTTCAGTTGGACGTTGCGCTTTCAACTTGGTTTCAGTATGACTGTGTTTCCATGCAAGTGTTTCCATGCAAGTGTGTTTGCATGTGTCACGTGCGCATGTATACGTATGAATGTATGTATGTATGTATGTATGTATGTATGTATGTATGTTTGTATGTATGTATGTATGTATGTATGTATGTATGTATGCATGTATGTATGTATGAATATATGTATGTATGTATGTATGTATGTATATATGCCTGTATGTATGTATGTATGTATGTATGTATGTATGTATGTATGTATGTATGTATGTATGTATGTATATATGCATGTATGTATGTATGTATGTATGTATGTATGTATGTATGTATGTATGTATGTATGTATGTATGTATGTATGTATGTATGTATGTATGTATGTATGTATGTATGTATGTATGTATGTATGTATGTATGTATGTATGTATGTATGTATGTATGTATGTATGTATGTATGTATGTATGTATGTATGTATGTATGTATGTATGTATGTATGTATGTATGTATGTATGTATGTATGTATGTATGTATGTATGTATGTATGTATGTATGTATGTATGTATGTATGTATGTATGTATGTATGTATGTATGTAAACATGCATGTATGTAGGTATGTATGTATGCTTGCATGCATGCATGTATGTATGTATGTATGTATGTATGTATGTATGTATGTATGTATGTATGTATGTATGTATGTATGTATGTATGTATGTATGTATGTATGTATGTTTGTGTGTATGTATGTATGTATGTATGTATGTATGTATGTATGTATGTAAACATGCATGTATGTAGGTATGTATGTATGCTTGCATGAATGCATGTATGTATTATGTATCTATGCATGCTTGCATGTATGTATGCATGTATTTATGTACGAATTTATGTTTGTATGTATGTATTTATGTAGCCTATGTATGTATGTAGCTTTATGGCTGTCAGTAGGTCTATTTAGGCCTATACAATATGGGAATCCCATGGTCCTTGAAGTGGGAAGCATGATGATCTTATATATAGGCTTATAACTATGTGGCTGATTCGGCTGAAAGAGTGATTTCTAAACACGTAACATCTCTTTCGTTTTCCAAACAAATCAATACCAAACTGCTTGATCGAAAAAAGACTGCAAGGCGCGTTTCTGCTCTATTTCTGAATCCGTCCATTCGTTCAATTTCGTTGTTGCTTCCTCACACAAGTGATTCACTGTCCACCATCATACACACACGTGTCCGTCGGTGGTCAGTTCTTCTACTCATTCGCTCACTCACTCACTCACTCACTCACTCACTCACTCACTCACTCACACACTCACTCGCTCACTCACTCACTGTCTGTCTGTGTGTCTGTCTGCCTATTTCTTTACGCGCCTTGCGCGCGTCTCTCTCTCTCTCTCTCTCTCACACACACACACACACAGCCATTAATCCATCCATTCGTCTGTCCGTTTCATCCGTCCATCCATCCATTATACCGTATTTCAAGGAAGGGAAGAGAAGTCACATGCTTCCGGCATCCCCTCGTAGCTTCCAGAGCGACCACCCATTCTCCTCCTCCTCCTTCTTCACCTTCCTCGTCCTCTTCTTTCTCCTCTTCCTCCTCCTCCCTCTTCACCTTCATCCTTCTCTTCTTCCTCCTCTTCCTCCTCCTTTTTCACCTTCCTCGTCCTCTTCTTTCTCCTCTTCCTCCTCTCCCTTTCCCTTCGCCTTCCTCCTCCTCTTTCTCCTCCTCTTCCTCCTCCTCTTCCTCCTCCTCCTCCTCCTTCTCTTGACTTCCTGCCCTTCCTGGTCCAGCGTCCGCTGTTGGCCGCCGATCCTCTCCTCTCCACTCGACGATTGATTCCGTTCGCTTGAAGGATTGCCCGACTGCCGTCAGCGATAGAGAAGAGAAAATGGCGGTGGCGGGGACGGCAGCAGCGAAGGGGGTCCGAGGAAACAGGGATAGATGGATGGAAGGCCACCACCCGGGTGCAGGCAGAAAACAAGTAGTTCCCCTGTCCGGTGACAAATTATGGCCCGCAAATAGACGGATACAAACGACGAAGACATTAACCAGAAGGAGGAAGAGGAGGAGGAGGACGAGGAGGAGGAGGAAGAGGAGGTGGAGGAGGAGGAGGAAGAGGAGGAGGAGGACGAGGAGGAGGAGGAGGAGGTGGAGGAGGAGGAGGAAGAAGAGGAGGAGGAGGAGGAAGAAGAAGAGGAGGAGGAGGAGGGCTAACTGCGGACATTCGACATGAAACATCGATCGCCTGCCACGCAAAAGCCACGTAATGGCGGCTGACCATAGACGTAAGAAAAAAGCGAGAAGAGTCCAAAGACGTCAGCGCTACCAATGACGCATTATACACCACAGATCATGTATGTATGTATGCATGTATTACATACATATATATACAAACAATACATACCTCGTACATACATACATACATACATACACGCACACATACATACATACATACATACATACATACATACATACATACATACATACATACATACATACATACATACATACATACATACATACATACATACATACATACATACATACATACATACATACATACATACATACATACATACATACATACATACATACATACATACATACATACATACATACATACATACATACATACATACATACATACATACATACATACATACATACATACATACATACATACATACATACATACATACATACATACATACATACATGTATACATGTATACATGTATACATAAATACATGCATATGTATGTATACATGTAAGTGTTCTTAATGGCCTGTTATACAAAATAGCAAATCATTGTAATGATGCCAAGACCAGGCCTATAAAAAAATTCTGTGCTATCGTAATCTCGAGACTTCTACAGCGCCCACAAAAGCGAAGTCGCGGGAACCAGCTTATTCACAGGCGCTTAATCAAAACAAAATCGATAGGCAGCGGGTCAAGTCCGGAGAGTCAGGCAGGCAGACAGATGGACGGCTAAGGTGGGTGATGTTTAGGGTTGAAATGACGAGGGATGTGAGGAGAATCGGAAGAATCAGAATAGGATTTGCGGAAGAGCAATGTTTTCTGTTTTGAGTGAAAGACCTGTGGGGAGATAGCGAGAGGTGGAGTTTTGGTGCGCTCGTATGATGGGTCGGAAGTTTGCCGAAGTGCTGGCGGAAGTTTGTTCCAAAGAGGTGGAACGGCAATGGCTATGGAGCGGTTTGCGAATTTCAGCGATGAAGTGATGGAAGGGCGAAGCAGTGTAATGGAGGATGTGGAGCGTGTTGAACGAAGTGGCTGTATGGTGAACAATCGACGAAGGTAGAACGGCTGGGATGATTGGAGTGTATTGTAAGTGAGTGAAAGGACTCTGTATTCGATGCGTTCACGATGCTATAGACAGCTAAGTCAAAACGCAGGTTTGTTCACTTTGTTGAATAGCCTACACGCTTTTGAATCGTTGAATAAATATTCCTTTTATAGTATACTTCATTCAGTATTCCGTCTATATAAGCTTTTAACCACGTCCTATAAATCAACAGTTTTGAACAGTATAATAGACCTTGACCTGCTGGCTTAATAAAGCAACGCAGCATTTATGATCCTCAGCTTATAAATATATACTCCACCTACATTAGCTTCAGCACCCAAAGGCATCATCTACTTGCATGATGTAAACCAAAATTATCTATCGCCGAGGAATAGTCGTTTATGGACTGAAGCTAGATAAAAAGTGAATTCAATTATTCAAAACGTTATCATCCCGAATAATTTAGTATCGGGTAGGCCAATAATATATATATACACATAAATGTTTTTATACAATACAATACAATACAATATAAAATTATATATATATAACACTCGCTAGCTCACACATTCACTTGTTCACTCAGAGTGACTCACTCTTTCGCGCACTCACATGTAGTGACTCACTCACTTGCTCAGTCATCGCTCCTCGGTCACTAACTCACTCAATATCGCTCACGCACTCGCTCACTTACGTATACTCAAGGAACTCATGCATGGTGTGTCTGTTTAGAGGAGGGTGCCCCAAGACGGGACGATTCACAGTATTTGCTCAAAATCACCTTTGCTGATGACAATACATATTTGCAACTTCTTCCTTCCTTTAAACTAATCCTTCAACCACTACCTGGCATATCATATGCAAGAAAACAATGTATGGTTCAGACGAGACAGCGAACTTTTGTTGACCTACAAATCGTCCCATCTTGGGCACAGGGGTGCCCAAGATGGGACGAGGGATTTTCACATTGAATTGACACAAGAGAAAATTATTTGCAGTGTACATAGCATAGCCATGACCACTAATCGACTGCGTAGCCTAAAGCTTGAATGCACTGAATTACATACATACATGCATGCATGCATGCATGCATGCATGCATACATACATACATACATACGTACGTACATGTGCGTACTACGTACATACATACATACTACATACATACATGCATGCATGCATACAATAGCCTACATACAAATACAAACAAACATACATACATGTATATACAATATACATGCATGCATGTATGTATTGTATTGTATGTATGCATGCATGCATGCATGTATGTATGTATGTATTTACGTATGTATGTGTGTATACTTACACGCTTGCATGCATCCAATGCATACATACATACATACATGTATGCAATATATGTATGTATGTATGTATGTATGTATGCATACATGCATGTATGTAGGAATGTATGTCCTTATTAAGAAGTTGCTTTACAGCATACAACTGGTATGCGACGTGTGCCCAAGACGGGACGTGTAGTTGTTTCACGGTTTACCATTGGAATATGAAGTGTGCCCAAGACGGGACGCGTCCCGTCTTGGGCACACAAAGCATGTCTCATCTTGTGCACTCAATGCGTGAAGTGTGAACGCATCAATTTTTAATGTAACCACGACGTATTATCGCCCATCTCAAAATACATGCGTTAGATGACATATTTTACTGTGTTTAGCCACCAAGCACGTTTCGAAATGTTTCCGTAAAGTGATGACTTTGTGCATTTATTTAAAATCGCAAAATCGTAAGCTAATTAGCACAAAACGAAAAATGCTTATCTGCAAGTCGGATATGGTAAGCATAGAGACTGAAACTCGTGCATACATGGACAAGGTAATCGTCGATGCATTGAGTGCTAATAAGAAATAAACGCGCAAAACGACTGCGAGAAAACTGAATCGTCTCATCTTGTGCACCGTCCCGTCTTGGGGCACCCTCCCCTACTTTACTGTGCGACGAATCTAACAGAGATGAAATCCCGGACATAGAACCCCCCCCCAAAACAAAACATATTTAGGGGGGTTGTGGTTTAAGGGTTACCCCAAATAAATAGTTTACGAATCTTTTAAGGATAATTCCGCGTATTTTTGCGACCGTATCCATTAGAACCCCAACTGGAAACCTATCAAAAGTTTTTCCTGCATGGCCACGACCATGTCAAAAATGAATTACATTAGCAATCTGCAAGAAGTTGCCTAGCATTAAAAGGATGGGGGAAAGCTGTCAAAGATGGACCACATAGGCATGCACCGGTCTATCTGTACCAGCCTTACCCAAAATACGATTACCTAAGACTGGACGCTTTTCTAGCCGCCGTCACTGACAGCGAAATGTGTCGCATCGCATTGACACTTAAAAGACGATCGTCTGCAACCATTTGTACACATTTCCGACCAGTCGTCGTGGGTCGTTATACTGTCTGCGAAGTCAACAGAGACGTGGACTTTAGTACGGAATGCGATGTGCAGCACAACAAAGAACTTGAAAGGAGGTTGACGTGAATTGCGACTATAGCTATTCGAAGATCGGTGAAGAAGAGCAGCAGTAGCAGCAGCAGCAGCAGCAGCAGCAGCAGCAGCAGCAGAACGGCACGAGTATCACACAAAGCGAACAGTTAAGAATGGAGAATTCCTTCACGTCTGCAGTGGAGCAATCAATACGTCGTCGTCTCGTTTTATTCCTTCCTCGATCATTCGCTATCTGAAGAGTTGCTGATCGGTTGGGTTGGGATGAGTGGGGGGTGTGGGGAGGGGTTGACCGTCAGCCTCCGTCGGCGTCCTCTTCCACCCACCCCCCTGCGCGATTCAGCATCATCCAGAACGCCCTCGTACACGTATCCCTCTAACGGAGCAGCTTGCTTCTGCTACCCAAGTCTATCAAGGGTCATTGGCCAATAACGACAGCAGAGTTTGGCCATGCCCCAGTGTGTGAGCGCGCGCGCGTGTCTTTGTGTGTGTCTTTGTGTGTGTGCGTGTGTGTGTGCGTGTGTGCGTGTGATCACCGTATTGTTGTATTAAAGTAAAATGAGCACATAAAGGAATTCATCATAGAATGAACAACATTGGAAGGCATAATGTAACCTAGGGTACTTGGTGCCGCTCCTTCTCCCTCACCCCAATGGAAAAACGGTGTCACGTGATTGGTTCTTGATAAATTATTTCTTTTACAAACTGAAAAACCGACTTTAAATACGAGCAAATAATGATTATGTCATCGAGTCGACACTCGACTTTTCTCTGCTACTGTCCTGCATGGTAACCCATGGCAACCCATAAGGGTATTATAAAGTTGCGCATTGTTAGCCGCGCCAAAAAAAGTAAACAGTCTACCCCCTTTCGATCGAGAGCACGTGATCATATAGATTATAGATCTACAGGCGAATACAGAAACACTAATGAAGACACTTTTTATCACAATTATTTATACGCACTAAAATTAACATTAATTACAACTTTAAAGTATTATCCTTTCTGTCGAGCTCTCCTGCAATGAAGAGACAAGTCGTGTTAGTTGTAGTGCCACGTACTTTTTAGCCGCCAGACCTCGCCGAGTTTCCTCGGTTGAAAGTCCGTCTATCTGGAATGACCAGTTTGACCATCCTTCAAAGCTGCGCTGGTTACATCTTCCCAATCAATATTTGTTTCATAAATCTCTCAAAATTGGACTTCTTCTGGTGCGGCTGGGCTGAGAGCGCTCCTAAGTAGGTTTCTTGTTAGAGCGCTTTATAAACTCATAGAATGAATGAACGAAAGAATTAATAAAAGAAAGAATGAAAGAAAGAAAGAATTAATGAATGAACGAACGAACGAATGAATGAACGAATGAACGAATGAACGAATGAATGAATGAACGAACGAACCTGCGAACGAATGAATGAATAATACATGTATACTTACTTAATTCTCTTGTGATGATTCTCGTTACAGAGCCACCACAATAGCTGCTGCTGGTGGTGGTGCCAGTGGTGGTGTTGCTGGTGCTGGTGCCAGTGGTAGTGGTGCTGGTGGTGGGAGTGAGCCACCACAATAGCTGCTGCTGCTGCTGCTGCTGTTGCTGGTGCTGGTGGTGGGAGTGTGCCGTGGCATCGTCAACGTTGACGTCGTCATCGTCGCTAAGCATCATCAATCGTTCATCCTGGCAATTCTCGAGGACGATAGCGTGGATGGAGAGATCCTAGATGATGAACTCGGATTCAGAGACAGCTACGACTCATCAACGTAAGTTCATAAACACACACACACACACACACACACACACACACACACACACACACACACACACACACACACACACGCACACACACGCACACGCACGCACGCACACACACACACACACACACACGCATCCAACGTTGTTACACCTGCAATGTCGCGCTTTTTCAGTGGTTTGATATTCAATCATTCATTCATTCATTCGTTCGTCCGTTCGTTCGTTTATTCGTTCATTCGTTCGTTCGTTTATTCGTTCGTTCGTTCGTTCGTTCATTCAATCATTCATTCATTCGTTCGTCCGTTCGTTCGTTCATTCGTTCGTTCATTCGTTCATTCGTACGTTCATTCGTTCGTTCATTCGTTCGTCCGTTCGTTCGTTCATTCGTACGTTCATTCGTACGTTCATTCGTTCGTTCATTCGTTCGTTCATTCGTTCGTCCGTTCGTTCGTTCATTCGTTCGTTCCTTCGTTCGTTCATTCGTTCGTTAATTCGTTCGTTCATTCGTACGTTCATTCGTACGTTCATTCGTTCGTTCATTCGTTCGTTCATTCGTTCGTCCGTTCGTTCGTTCATTCGTTCGTTCATTCGTTCGTTCATTCGTTCGTTCATTCGTTCGTTCATTCGTTCGTTCATTCGTACGTTCATTCGGTCGTTCATTCGGTCGTTCATTCGTTCGTTCATTCATTCGTTCATTCATTCATTTATTGATTCATTCGTTCTCTCGTTGATTGATTGATTGATATATTCATCATTCATTCATTCATTCATTCATTGCGAGGATTTATGTAGTGCTCCTTCGAGGCGACTACTCAGGAGCGATCCCTGTCTCAGCAGTCTAAAAAGAACGGTTGTGGGATGCGCATAGAGTCAGAGTGGACCCTGGAAACATCAAACAAGCGCATCGCCAAGGGAAAGTCATAGAAAAGCGAGGTGCCAACCGCAGAGAAGGCACCATTCCGTCTGTAGCTGAACACTTACATTGCATTTCGGAAGGGTTGAGTAAAAGCGACGAAAGCGACGAACCGGTGCACTCTGGGTAAGGCAGTATTGAGGATTGGGTCTCTTGACCTATGCGTGCACTCTATAAACGCTTGAAAACTGTTCTTGGCCGTTGTAGTTAAACCTCTAGTCTACGTTAACCAAATTGGCCTAGCTATCCAGAGAGGCCGCACAGGCGCGGTAGGCCTATTTGAAAACTCTGAGTGAATGAAGGAATGAAGGAATGAAGTAGGCCTAATAAACGATTGAACGAATGAACGAATAAACGGATAAACGAACGAACGAATGAATGAAGGAATGAATGCGCATTCAAACTGGTGGATGATTTGTTTCGTTGCTGAATGGCTAAATGTTGACGCCATAGTGTAGTGTCGCGGTTACTCACTAGATGGCGAGCGTGCGTCACAATGTTAGTTAATTTGTTAAAACTTAGATTGCACTGCGCAGACCGAAAAAAATAAGAAAAAAATAACAAATGTAGCAGTAGTTGAAGGAGTGGTTACCCTATATCATTTCCCCCAAAACAGACTGGTGATACTATATCACCCGCTATAAATAACTACCGGTGACAGCGTTTTTACCTCATGACGTCATATGACCTAATTAATATTCATAGCGCGTACTGGCCAATGGCAAGCCAAATTTTTGTCCGTCTGCTCGTATGTGTCTCTCTCTCTCTATGTGTCTGTGTCTGTGTATGTGTGCGTATGTCTGAATGTTGTTAATTAAGGACGACAGGCATGGTGCTGCCCGGCCGTCCAACCGCTGGCACTCCCCGACGCTAATCTAATTAGCGATCGAGGGACGACCTCCTGTTGCGCACCGTAAACGAATGCACCCGCATTGGAAGACCGCCAGCTGTGTGTATGAATAGTTGTGAAAATAGGGGTTGTGCCATCAAATACACATACCTGAAAAGGTGACAGAAATCCGTCCAATCACACGCTTCCACGCATAGTGTTATCAATGCGGCGACTGCTCATATTAATTGTCAACAACCAATGGCAAGCCAGCACATATCATATTAATGTACTCCATCCAATATAAAAATTGAACTCATATGTAAATTTTCATTCTTCTTGGCATTGGTGACATATTCAACAATTGTAATCTTCTAATTCCGAAACTTAGAGACTAGTGAATCACGTTCATATCTTAATGGATACACCTTTGACGATGAATTCCACAAGGCGAACTATGTTTCCATCCACAGTGAGTATTTTAAAACTTCTAGTATCTTAAGAAAATAATTAAGTTTTCATTATATTACCTTTGCATATGATTATGAAATTCCGATTTTTGTTTGTGTGTGTGTATGTGTGTGTGTGTGGGTGAGCTTTATTTTTATTTTTGATTAAGTCTTTAAATTCTTATGTCACTCATTTCTTGTAGACTGGCAATCATCTCTTTAAGGAATCCATCGGTAACAGACGTTATCTAACATCCAGCGTGTACAAGGACGAAATAATGGTACACATACGCGAATACGATGAGGAAAATGGAAAGTCTTTCCCAACCAAGAAGGGAGCCTCGTTCAACAAGACGGCATGGGTGAGATTCCTTAGCCATTTCGACGAAATGGAGAGAAATGTCGATCTGCTCAAATCGGGGCAGGCCGTCGACTATTACCAACACGTTGGAGGACGGTACTATGTTTCAATCAACAAGGAATTCAAGTGCGTGAATATCCGTCGTTATTTCCTTCCTCCAAACTCCACGAGAGAGCGTCCCACTCGGAGCGGCATTGCTCTGCGTTTGGAAGAGTGGGATCTTCTGCTGAAGAAGATTCCATTACTGCACGAGCGTTTGCCGGAACTGAAAAACGCCTCGTCTTGTGCATTAGACCATTTAAACCAGATGGATTGGGTTGCGTGTAACTTGTGTAATCCGTTTCAAACCAAAGCTTAAACATTTTCAACGAAGAGACTTCTTTGTGTATTATATAACTCGATTGAACTCATTCTCGGCTATCAGATTAAATATCAATGAATCATTTCTCGTACTTCCTTTCAGTCTTAGCTTAATCGATGTTGAAGTATGTGAGTAAGAGGTGCACGTAACCTTAGATGAACTCAGCTTCACTTGACGTATTTTCGTTGGACCCAGCCCAGGCCTCCCACAATTTTCATAATATTTCAGACCTGTATGAATGGACACTTCTCAAATGTATATTGTGCATATACAACCATTCAAAGTCTATAATTTATCACGGGACCGCCCAGAAAGACAACTTCTGAAATTTATCGTAAGTAGAGAAGACATTCATTTGTAACCTCAATTCTTTACTTTATTGGACGTTCAAGATATCAGCATTTGTTAGTTTTTATAGAATCACAAGCATATTCTATATTGGAAGAAACACAAAGTCGTTTGGGATTTTTTTTCCCCAACACAATCGGTGAATAATGCATTGGAAAGTTATATGTCTTTTAACTAAACTTTTTCCAAATCTAAAAATGTCCAACAATTATGTACAAAGTTCCATATCTTAAATCTTCGAATTGTCTTGGAAAATGAAAAAGTGTTCATCAAATATACATGTATACAACATCTTGTATCAGTCCTTTCCAAGCAAACACATGTTTCCACAAATATCTTTACAATTCGAAAAGTTTTCACCAAATATACACACAACGAGTATAAATTTCAACTGTTCTTTCCAAGCCAACTTAATCTTCTGAAATTATATACACAATATTTCCATATGATGTTTTCACAATGCGCAAAAAGCAAATCGATTTGATTTCTATACAATATTTATATACATGAAATATACAAGAATTATAAACAATTATTATACATAAAAGTAGTCAACAAATACACACACACACAGTGACCACGTCAAGCATCGATTCTTGCCAATCCAATTTGGTTTTCCACAAATATTTACACAATCTTTTCATATGATGTTTTGGCAATTCAAGTTATGTTCTGCAGAAATTGCTAGAAGTATTGGCATTAATTTCCATACAATATTTATTTACAAGAATTATATACTAGAATTATTTACACTATTGGATGTGAGGACTAGCATTCAAGCGACACATGGCCGTAGGAAAGCGAATCGATATTATCTATCAGATATCTCTTATCGTCGTACGGTGAAAGAGCAGATTTCGAAATTTCGGCGGTATGAAGCTGATGATTTACACTACGAATAGTGAAGAATTTTGCAGTCGTCATCGATTCACCGAACAGACAGTTTGCATAATCAGCATGACGAATGTATTTGGCCACGCACGACTTTTTGACACCTTTGGCCGTTTTCTTCTCGTAATCCCCAGGAAGTAGTAGACTATACATTTTGGACCTCAAACCCACAAATTCCAAAGGTGCTTCCCCATTCGACTCGTCTTTGAACTTACCAATCACTTTCGCATTAGCTTTGCTATGCAGAAAGTGATTGGCGTGGTAGTCGGATGTGTCGTATTCGGACATATTCTGCTGCATGTCCAAATACACATCGTCCGTGCGGATGTGATAGCACAAACTGTCCGTGTCGGTGAAAAGTAATTTGGCTCTTTCTCCGTACAACTTCTGCACATGATCGTAGTGAAATCGATACATGTGCAGTTTAGAGATATCCAATATGCTCATGCCAACATATATCGGCTTGTCCAACAACACATCAGACTTTAACATTTTGATAACTGTCACGTCATCATTTATGATGTTGAACGATTGAAATGTTGGCCGAGCGATATATCGCTTCGCCTGCCTCTCATTCGTAGCAATTCTAACGTTCAAATGCTTACGATTATTCTGTAAGCATTTTCCATACGTAGAATTATTTTGTAGTTTGAAGAAATCCTTGTCGAACGAGTTTGTGGCCATCTGCCGCTTAGCGGTGTTGAAATCGATGTATGGTTTTAACCATCGAGATTGTTCAAATTCCAAGACTTTGTGAATTTTGGTTATTTTCAGACCCATTGCCAAGTAGAATTTTAAATTGCGATAATGCAAAACGTAATTGTTCTTGGATTTTAAATTTGGAATTAATTTCTGAGTTTTATTGTTGTTAAATTTGATCCCCAATTTGTTGGCCAATTCATTTGCATATGGGGAAAGCATGTCTTTTGTTACCGCCATCTTTTCAGGAGCGAGCGGGTAGTCATTATGAGAATCATGCAGGTGAGATGGATAGTCCATATCCACCTCGAGAATGTAGCCTTTCGAATCATCATCGGATTTCGTCCTTACATCGAAATCCATCAGTTCGTCAGGGGTCAGAAACCGAAACTTGCCAGTCGGTAGCGGTTCACACATGGCGTAACCGTAGAGATTGTTGCAATCTAGATACATGATGTAACTATTCTCTACCATGGCATCATATCCTTGGGCGAGATATGGATTGTTTGCCTTTGCGTATCGGTTGCTGATCATACTAACTCCACCCCGCATACCTTTCTCGATGAAAAGATATTGCTCAGGATCTGTCATCAATTCCAATGTGACACCGGTCATCTTCAGACATGCATCGAAGCTGAGACCTGGACTTGAAAAATAATGGAGTGCATCCAGCCCATAGTAGTTCAAGGTCATCTTTCGAAATTCCTCGAACACATCGGCTAGAAGCACCACATCAGTTTCCAAGTACAGATCGTGGTATTCACGCATAGATTGCATGCCAAATTTTGACCAGATGTCTTTTGCATGTGAATAGTCTGCATCACTGATGTGTTCATCGGTGAGTCGACTGAAGAACAGATCCTGTGGGGGCAGAGCAGTATCTGACATTCTCTCTGCACTATCCATATATTCATATGGGTAGACTCCTTTCCGCAGCAGAAGATTGAATTGCTCGTCGTTCGGACGGAGCCTACGCATATGATGAAATTTGGAATTTCCGTCTTTTGCCAAATTTTTTACCAAGGTGTCCAAACTGCAGTTCATAAACTGGAGAGAATCCACGAAACGTAACCCGTCAATTTCAAAGGCCAAATATTTCTCCATGTTTGTGGCGATAACAAAGACATCCTTGGGAGCGAAGAATCTTGAGAGGTGTTTGAATATTATGTGGGAATCATAACCCTTCAAATTGTGGAAGATGACAGGGATTATGTAATTCCAGTCGTTCTTTCCAGATCTCGATTTCTTGAATTTATATTGCAAATTACAATTGTTGCACAGGGCGCAAATGAATTGACCGGTCACATGGCAATGGTGTCTTACTTTGTTTTCGCGAGTGAATTTGAGGGCGCAAGAAGGACAATTTGTGGAATTTTCATACGTTTCCTTTTGCGAATTGTTCATTGGAGCCATTGGTCTGTTCCGGCTCAGAATTTTGTTTATTCTAACCTGTTCGGCTTTAAGATGCGTGAAGAATGCATCCGCAACATTGTCACCGCTGTAAACATACGGTCTTTCGTGATTGAAGCGATCGAAGGTGGAGACGGTCAAACAGCAGAATCCGCTGGGAGTGTGGGTATCGCAGAAAGTTGTGGAGTTGCCGGCTGGAATGTTGGTCTTGGGCAAGAAGGCCTCGAAGTCCGAATAGATCGCGAAGCCGATTGGCATTTGATTTTGGATGTTGGTAAAAGTGCATGTGTTTTTGCCAGGAGTAGGGTAACGCACATGTTGCACACCATGAGTGCTGCATTCTGGAATGTGGTTTTGCAGGCCAATCTTGGTGGAAAAGCAGTGGAGACAGAAAGGACAAGGAAATGTCTGTCCAGCATGTGAATTTCGTCCATGTAAAAGCCGTGTCAGATTTCGGATAAGTATGTAGTGTCGCCTCTCACCTTCGCTCAACAATAACAGATTGACCGTATGTTTGCGGTCGCGATGATGGGATGCATACAAAGGGACGAAAGTACGATCTTGGTCGGAATTGATACATATGACATTGACGGCAAAATCCGGATTACGCGCTTCAAAAATTGGAATTTGTTCAATCTCGACGGGGAATGCTAGTCCTTCTGTGTTTAAATCATTAATATAATGGACATATTTGGTAGCACGATCCGGATTAATTGATTGATGGTGTGCAGAAGCAACAGCGCAGTACAGAAAGCATTTATCATCAGTATTCCTAATGTTCAGTGTAGCTTTTTTATCTGCTAACCATTTTGGAGTGTCGATGTAGGACGATCCACCGATCGGATCGTATTCAGCCATGTGGATGGTTATGTTGTTTACGCTGTCAATCGTCCAGCCCGATCCTTCACTGGTGAAGCTATCTGTAAGCGCGTCAATTCTGTTGACTGCGGTTTCCAGTTGATCGGATATGCTCGATGGATTCAGTAGAGTTGCACATTCTGATTTGAAGTAAGTTGTTGTTGTCCTTATGCTTCCGTCCGGATTTTCCCGTTCAAACGTGAAATCCGATGATATGTACCATTTGATCGGACTAGAACAAAATATCAATCATGATATGTACAACCTGGTATTAAATCAAGATTGTTACAATGAACAACATTTCTAGTCAATAAAGAACAAATTTGAAAATTCAATAAAATATATATATATATATTTTTTAAAGTAAAAATAAATTGTAAGAAAGTAAAAATTGCAAATACATACCCTGTTCTTGATAGTTGCTGTTCCAAAGTTGAATTGATGTCACCCTTCAAGTCATTCATGATAGTTCTGACGTCGCGAGCGTTTGGATCAGATGTCAATAGATGCTGTTCGAACACGTTTCGGACCGAGGATCGAATGCGGTTGACGGAAGGTTTCGAACATGTGATGCACTGTGTAGAATCAGGTTGGAAGAATTGAGCCTGTCTTCGTAATTTGCATGTGGAGCAAACTCTACGATTCGCACATACTTGGCACAATCCGTTACTATCCAACTTCGTTTTCTTATATGCTGAGCAGTAACGACAGTACGTATCCGTTTCTTAAAAGATACAAAAGCAAAATCCAAACAAAATAAATTTTCTATCATAATTTTATAAAATTACAAATTATAGCCAATGTTTTCATTTTCTATATAAAAACAAATCTAAATGTTGATCAGAAATATACATCGCAAACGAATTTCTACTTACTATGCTTTTTCCCACTTGATGTTGAGGGCTCATCATCATCATCTTCTTCTTCCACACGTCTTTTGGGAGCTGGTGCTTTTCCGCGTTCCTGCCTCCTAGCCTCTCTGTCTTCCGTTTCCTTCGCAATCGTTACATCAGTACATTCTGGAAAAGATAATGTGAAAGGTTTATAAAATAAACACACAAAATGAATAGCAAAACGTAAAAATAAATGTTATTATATTTGAAAAGTTAAAATAATTTAAAATTGATATTATAAATTTGGTAGGAAACTACATTTATTGTTCATGAAAGAGGACCTTTCGTACCTAGATTCATAGAAACTTGTTGTTGTCGAGAGAATTCATCATCCGTTCGTAGCGCCCAACGTCGATCCAGTTCGTCCGTGGCTGATTGAAGTTCAGAATCGGATATGATTCCATCGATAAAATCTATAGTTTATACAACTTCAATATAATAACTAAATCCACATCGAAAGTTGAATACGATTACATCAAAGATGATAATAAAAATATTCCTGTGAGCAAAAGTCTTTCTTTGTATGATTATGATTATGATTAAGAAATAATACAAAAGTCAACTCACCTAGCACTTTTCCACGAACCAATTTCGAAGCTTCTTCCTGCTCGTGGGTTGTTGCATTCTGCAGCAACTCGTCATCAGATGACTCGGTAGTTCTCCATTCTGAAAAGATAAAAATGAGGTACATATAGCAATGTCCATATCAAGAAGATTTGATTCCTTTGAAATTGTTGATTTCTAAACTCATATATGGAGAAAATAAAAGAAATAATTAATTTACCTAGGTTTTGAGCATGTTCCAAATTCTTTGCTTCGTGTTGTTCGATGGTTGTGGTGATGCGAAGCAGTTCGCCATCCGATGAGTCTGCTGTCAACCACACTGAAATATAAAAATGTTGTTCTATGTATAAGTTTCATAATTATAAATATTTAAAAATCTATGATTGTAGAAATTTATTATTGACCCCTCTCGGCGATTGCGGCATATGTAGGAAACGACAAACGACGGGTTTCGAACCCTAGCGTCACAATTTACCTGTCGCTTGAGAAGGTTCCAGTTTCTTTGCTTCATGTTGTTCGACGTCTGTGGTGATGCGTAGCAGTTCATCATCCGACGAGTCTGCCGTCATCCACTCTGAAATATAAAAATTGTTGTATGTGTAAGTTTCATAATTATAAATATTTATAAATCTATGATTGTAGAAATTTATTATTGACCCCTCTCGCCTATTGCGGCATATCTAGGAAACGACAAACGACGGGTTTCGAAACCCCAGCGTCACAATTTACCTGTCGCTTGAGAAGGTTCCAGTTTCCTTGCTTCATGTTGTTCGACGTCTGTGGTGATGCGTAGCAGTTCATCATCATCCGACGAGTCTGCCGTCATCCACTCTGAAATATAAAAATTGTTGTATGTGTAAGTTTCATAATTATAAATATTTATAAATCTATGATTGTAGAAATTTATTATTGACCCCTCTCGCCTATTGCGGCATATCTAGGAAACGACAAACGACGGGTTTCGAACCCTAGCGTCACAATTTACCTGTCGCTTGAGAAGGTTCCAGTTTCTTTGCTTCATGTTGTTCGACGTCTGTGGTGATGCGTAGCAGTTCATCATCCGACGAGTCTGCTGTCAAACATATTGAAATATAAAATTGTTGTATGCGTAAGTTTGATAATTCTAAAAAAAATTATTCTACCGAAATATTTATAAATGCATCGCTGAAGAAATAAAAAAAAATTTTAAAAAAAAATCAAAATATTTCGTTTGTATCAAATTCTTTACCACTAAATTCATTTTCAGCTCTAAGAATGAAAAGTGTAGATATGATAAATACCATTCTCAACAGTCTTTTCAAGTTCTCCCGGACTATCGAATTCTCCAAGGTCATCACTCGGTATGGGTGCGCAGAAGCGATATAATTCGTCGAATTGCGAATCCGTTATAAAATCGTCAGTATCTAAAAGATATAAAATATTTGAATAAGTAAAAAGAATATGATAGTCTGTGGTTATAATCAATATAAAAATTGTATTGAAACAAAATTACTTACAAAAATCTATGTTGTCCATATTCAGAGAGTTGTATTTGTTGAAATATTTCGAAGCGATCTGAAGAATCCAATTTTCGATGTATGCTACGATCAGGTTTGCGAAGTCGAAGGTGAAAAAGCTATGAATTGGCGAATTTTTATAATAGCACGCGAGCAGTGATATATCAAAGTACTACCTGTTAGGTTGTTCGCCTACGCGCATAGGAAACGTGCTGCGAACTATTTTCTCTTTGTACATGTTGGGCTGCCGGAACTACTTTTTGCACGCTGCACTCTTTTGCACACGTCATTATTTTGCACACGGTATCCACATGTGGTTGTTTAATTATAAAGTATATAGCAGGCAAGCGTTTGTGGGTGTTGAATTTGGTTAGGGGAGTGCCAGCGGGTGGGCGGCCGCAAGCGTTGGTGGGTGTTGAATTTGGTTAGACGAGTGTCAGCGGGGGGCGGCCGGGCAGCACCATGCCTATCATCCTTAATTAACAACATTCAGACATACGCCCACATACACAGACACAGACACATAGAGAGAGAGACACATACGAGCAGACGGACAAAAATTTGGCTTGCCATTGGTCAGTACGCGCTATGAATATTAATTAGGTCATATGACGTCATGAGGTAAAAACGCTGTCACCGGTAGTTATTTATAGCGGGTGATATAGTATCACCAGTCTGTTTTGGGGGAAATGATATAGGGTAACCACTCCTTCAACTACTTGTAGCCTATATAAAAAATCTGATTGTATCTGAATAATATATCCGTGGCACATTAGAAATGTGGCAACTGTCTTAACAGTTTGTTGGCTGTGATTGACATAACACCACAATTAGTATTACTACAGTTGCTTATAGTCTGAACACTTGCGACGAAAATCATACTTACCTGGCACAGAAGCTACCGTGGTCAAGCTGGCGGTGCTTCCAGGACGAGGCTCAGCCATTGCACTTTGGTTGGGTTGACTCTTGCGATTACCCCAAATGTGGGTAAGTCGGGTGCGTAATTTCTGTTAGTGGGGGACTGCGTTCGCGCTTTCCCCTAAACTAAAAAAATAGTAAAATTCCGATCTTTGACAGGAAAAGGAGATCCATACTGAACTGAAATTTGGAAGCCACGTGTGCTATCCATTTCAAGGCCGACACTTGCAACTCTATTCCACTCCCACAAAGGCATCATGCAATAGTGTCATCGTTGCGTTGAATAACATAGCCTATAGGCACACGTAATTAGTGAGGTCATCGTAACATCGATATTTTTACAGCCCCCCCCCCACCCCCCCCCCCCCCCCCCCCAAGGGGCCGTTCTTAGGCTCTATGGTGCGCACGACAAAAATCGTATTTTCCACCCTGTTTCAATTCCTATGGGCCTATTTTGTGAACCTCAAGCTTACGCATAAAAAGCTTCTCAGCCTCCCAATACAAAATAATTATTTGTAATTAGCCTATTATTTTGTTGAAGTAATATGTAAAACATTTGTTAACCGTAGCTCGTATTTTTAAACTAAAATAACTCTTACATAAAAAAATTCCGTTATGATTTATTGTTTTGATCTGAACAGAATTTAAATATAATGTAATCAAATGTCATTGGACGACTAGCATATAGGATAATTCCGAATTGTAAATGAGCTCATGTGGACGCCATAATTAGGCCTATATATTTATTTTGCTGACGTAGGCCTACACTTGTCCGTGCGCACCCGCACGCAAATCGTCTAAATCCAGTGACCCCTTCCTGCGTACGTTATATTATGTCAGTTGGCCTAGTTATTTTGTACGGGCGCCACATAAAAGCGCAGAATG
>OX243816.1:43832745-43837745 GCA_945859605.1 Lumbricus rubellus
GGAAATTGACATCTATTTTTTAGACTGCTGCTTTTTGGCTTTTAACGAATTGATTTGCACTAAAGCCCTATTGGTACTAATGGTGTACAAAGGCACACACTGAGAAATTTACTTCGAGAAACCTCTTTGACAGGGCTTAGGCCCTGAAGTGTAGCTGGGAGGTCACGGACGGCGTCCATGCGCTTATTTCAAAATCTGAATTAACGGCGAACGCCATCCTGCCACTTTATAAAGGCCAGCACAGCCTGGAAAGGGGCGTCCAGGGCCCCAGGCACTTCTTTTGGAAAGGTAAGGGGCGTCCAGGCACTTATTTGTCCACACTTTATCATGCACTACTCTTTGAATGTTATACATAGGCTATTCATGTTCTTAATTTTCTGTTGTGCATTTTCAACTCTTGCTAAAAAATCACCGTGACCAAACTGACCATTGTGTTTTGCCGCCTCCTGCAAACAATATATCTGCGGACGATTTCAATTGGCTCTTATCATGACTCCAAACAATTTACCGTAGGAAATGACTCATGAGTCATGACTCCAAATCATTTAGAAATGATTGTCTCCCTTCACTTAACAGATTGACAATCCGTGTCACTTGACGCAGCGAGTAGGCCCTATGCAGATCCGTTGGGCTTCGCTTAGATCGCTTTGAAACAGATTTCCTTTCCTCGCTTGATACAGCGATCATATGGTATTTCCACAAGCATACGCCGGAAATTTTCTCTGCTGTTCACCAGATGGCGTGTACGCAAATTTTGAGGGCCAACTTTGGTAAATATCAACTTTTTACTTAAGATATTTTAAATCGAAACCTGAATGATTGAAAATATCCATAAAATAATAAAACGAAAATAACTCATCATTCTTTGGGGCACTTTCGCAGACTATCAGCAATGCAATGTCTTTTAAATTGTCTTGTTCATGATTGACATAGGCGTAACACCACAATTAGTGTTACTTCAGTTGCTTATAGTCTGAACACGTGCAAGGCAAATCATACTTACCTGGCACAGAAGCTACCGTGGTCAAGCTGGCGGTGCTTCCAGGACGAGGCTCAGCGATTGCACTTTGGTTGGGTTGACTCTTGCGATTACCCCAAATGTGGGTAACTCGGGTGCGTAATTTCTGTTAGTGGGGGACTGCGTTCGCGCTTTCCCCTGAAATTAAAAAAGTATAAAAAGTCCTATTTCCAGACATGAATAATAATAATTATTAAGAAACTTGGAATCGACGTAACCACGTTATATGCGTGTAGGCCTAACGCTAGTGGGCTACCACAAAGCCATCATACAATAAGGTCATCGTTGCGTCCAGGTACACGCATTTAGTTTATCGTAATCGTAATATCGAGATTTCTACAGCGCCCTTAAAGGTGAATTCACGGGAACCAGCTCAGTCACAGACGTTTAGTCGCGACAGCGTCCATAGATGGGGACCGGCGTCAAACTGCTTTCAGTTCAGGCAAGGAAACATAGGGGTTAAGAAGGCACGCTGTTAAAGTGGATTGGTGTTTTGAAACGGCCAGGCAAATAAACTCATAGTTTAGTGATTTCATATCAATTTAATGCAATAAATCAACCAAATGAATCAGATATTATATAGCGCCTCTTCAAGATACGTACTGAGAGGCTCTCCGAATGTAATATGATGCAGCGTAATGCATGCGCTGGTCAGATACAAATGAGGGCAACACTTGCTTACTTGCTCGCTTGCTTACTTGCTTATTTACTGCCTGCCTGACTGAATGAATGACCGACTGACTTAGATACTCACTCACTCACTCACTCACTCACTCACTCACTCACTCACTCACTCACTCACTCACTCACTCACTCACTCACTCACTCACTCACTCACTCACTCACTCACTCACTCACTCACTCACTCACTCACTCACTCACTCACTCACTCACTCACTCACTCACTCACTCACTCACTCACTCACTCACTCACTCACTCACTCACTCACTCACTCACTCACTCACTCACTCACTCACTCACTCACTCACTCACTCACTCACTCACTCACTCACTCACTCACTCACTCACTCACTCACTCACTCACTCACTCACTCACTCACTCACTCACTCACTCACTTATGACTTTCGAATGGCATTCATAATGTACGCAGCCGATTGAACGTGTCACGACGCAAATTACCGGCTCACTGATGCATAATCATATGTTACGCTGCTCCGCCTGTGGTTCGCTAGGTGGAGTGCTAGCCAATATTTGGCCAACTTTATAAAATATAAAATTTCTTCGGACCTCTTCAAATGCAAAGCTAAATAATTCGATACGATATTGCACGATATAAAGCGACACATTTTAATGCATCGGAACATTTCCACGGCACAAAAGATATTATCTTAGGAATTTTATTGCTCTTCGTGTGACAAAACACCACAATTAATGTTGCAACACTTGCTTATAGTCTAAACACTTGCAACGAAATTCATACTTACCTGGCACAGAAGCGACCGCGGTCAAGATGGCGGTGCTTCCAGGACGAGGCTCAGCCATTGCACTTTGGTTGGGTTGACTCTTGCGATTACCCCAAATGTGGGTAAGTCGGGTGCGTAATTTCTGTTAGTGGGGGACTGCGTTCGCGCTTTCCCCTGAAATAAAAGTGAACAATAAAATTCCATTTGAAAAGTAGTGAACACCGTTCGTTACTGCTTAGAAATTTTGAAACCACGTTGTATGGCTTAGGCTTAGCCTAATGCTCCCACAAATTCATTATGTTTATACGGTCATGATGGCTTCGGTGAAAATCCTCCTGCTACAAGTTCACACTTGAAAGACGATCGAAAGTCCAGGTCCTTGGTGAAAAGTTGAAATCTTGAGGAATGAAGCCTGACTAAATTGCGAGTGGCAATGCACACTACACAGTGCTTTATTGCAGGGGTTCTCAACCTTTTTCGGCGCGCGACACACCTAAACTTGCAACCAAAGTTCGCGACACACCATGCAATTGTCATGTGAATATTGTAAAAAAAATTAAATTAGGCCCAAGCCAGCTTACCCATATAGCCTAATAGGCCTATATTTTAAATTTCTACAAATTTTAATAAAGGAATGTTGATAGGCCTACTGAAGTCTCTCTATTTTCTAATTATTATTCTAACATTCAAATTTTTAATCTAAATTTTACGATTCTACGACGTTTTATGACTCTTCATTAATTGTAGGCTTATGTCCTAACAGTTAGGCCTAATGAGATTTGTGTTCCTGGATTTTCATTGGATCATAGTTAGATGAGGATCCACAGGCTTTGTGAGTACAACACGTATAGGGTCTACACTCTACTTACAACTGAGACTAATGACTGAAAATAGCCCTATATGAGTTACATGAGTTTTAGATTTAAAAAGCATAAATTGTCCATAGTCCAAATCACTAGCTCTGATAGTTCAAGACAAAACAGGAAAACATGAGTTAGCCTAAAGGTAGCTGAACACTACCGAAGCTAAAAACGCCCTTCAAAACGTCGAATAATTGTAACGGAAACTGGAATGCGCAGGCCTACAGTAATTGTTTTTAGTTTTAAAAACGGGTAGCTGGGACTTCTGGGTTCCTGGACCTTGTGCACCTTCCTTAGGCCTACATGTATATTGTAAATTGTCACTCTCTGAATAGTGAATACGCAAACAAACTTTCCGCGTCATCACTTTTAGAATCGCAAAATGTTTGTTTCCTCTTGATAATTTTCCCCATTATTTTCGAAGGTTACAGCATTGGATATAATTTTAATCGGTGCGCTCGCTGAAGTCTTATAGATTTACTGTAGTCTATGACTCTATGTCATGCAGGCCTACATAGGCAGTGCATGTGGGCTTATAAGGCAAACATTGTGGCTGCTCCCGATTGAGATCAAATGGAATAAATAAATAAATGAAGTCCTTTGAATTGCCTATATTCTCACAGCCTACGCCTGCCAAACTGCTAAAGTGAACAAGTCAGTGTAATGCAAGAACGACGGCTATAGGCCTATGCTGTAATAATTGGTGTGTCGCGACACACCAATTCTTCGCGACACACCAGCGACACACCACTTTTACGCGACACACCTCCGGTCGCTTCGCGACACACTAGTGTGTCGCGACACACCGGTTGAGAACCTCTGCTTTATTGTGTTATAGACCTAGACCTAATTATTTATAGTAGGCCTATAATCAATCATATAATTAACAAAGCGGTGCTGACCTCAATCTAGCATTCTCGTAGCAATTTATTGTGCGCTATGATGATTCACAAACGGTTTCCATCTTAGCATCACTCTGCCGCATGAACCGGCCTGAGTCTTGGACTGAGACCGGCTAGCGAAATTGATCCATTAACCCTTTCTTGCTGACCTTATCTGATGCAGCGTCGGCCTTTTAAAGCTGGTCTGATTGGCTTTCGTAGTCGCCAAGATTTCTGGACATTTCTATCAGGTTTTTGGCGTGCAATTCTACGGAAAATGTGCAGCCCTAAATGGATTTGTGCAGTTGTATAGAAGCCCTTCTGTGCAGCTAAAATGTAGTTTTAAAAGGTCAATATTATTTGATTGGGAGTTATTTACCACGCAGGATAGGAAGGACAAGAAGAGGTTGTGCAGTTCTAAAATAATTCTCTAAAAGAAACCCGCCACAAAACTGGAAGTTTATTGACGCTCTGCGTGCTCTGTACGGGTTCAACAATGGTCTGTTTATGCTGGTATAGGTGTCTCCATTTGAAAGACCTTCCTCTGTTACTCAGGACTAAACTAATGTCCGATTTATTCCTCATCCGTCTCTCCTTCTTTAAAGGCTTTCCCCTCTTTCTTGGGGTTCCGTACCTAGATTGCCTTTCAATGGTCATTCGTTTTAAAGGCGCTATAAAAAAACATCAACGCACATTAATTGCTCGTTTCGCTCTGAGGCATTTGCCGATCGGTTGTTTAGCGCCTTTAAAGAACCGAGAAAGCAATGGTCCGACTTCAATGACCAGTCTTCAGACAATCCGGTTCAGCAGAGCGT